>VUQG01014696.1:0-11380 GCA_015106755.1 Etia nguti
AAAAGGTGGTTCTACAAAGTATTGACTCAGGGGGCTGAATAATTACGCACACCCCACTTTTCAGTTATTTATTTGTAAAAAATGTTTGGAATCATGTATGATTTTTGTTTCACTTCTCACGTGTACACCACTTTGTATTGGTCTTTCACATGGAATTCCAATAAAATTGATTCATGTTTGTGGCTGTAATGTGACAAAATGTGGAAAAGTTCAAGGGGGCCGAATACTTTTGCAAGCCACTGTATTTATACAGCACCAAATCACAACAACAGTTGCCTCAAGGCCCTTTATATTGTAAGGTAGACCTTACAATAACACGTACACAGGAAAATCCAACAATCATATGACCCCCTATGAGCAAGCACTTTGGCGACAGTGGGAAGGAAAAACTCCCTTTTAACAGGAAGAAACCTCCAGCAGAACCAGGCTCAGGGAGGGGCGGCCATCTGCTGCGACCAGTTGGGGTGAGAGAAGGAGAGAGATGTGCTTATATTTGGGTGCTAACGCTGCTAAAAACTGCAGACATCTTGAAGTAAAATAGCTAGCTACATATCTAATTCTTAGCACAGATTGTCCAGGCACTCGTCAATACTCAACACTCATTAATAGTCGGATGATACAAATGTAATACCGGGTCTCTGCCAATCCATACTGACTACAAGCATTTTCTTCTATTATCTTATTTCTTTATGCACTAATAAACTTTGATGAGACAAAAATCATTTCTAATCATTTTTTTTTAATTTTTAAGTTTTTAGCTGGATTTTTTTGGGGGGGGTCGGGTTTTGTTGTTTTTGTTTTGTTGTTGTCGTTCTGAACCACTTACAGACTTGAGCTCTGTTGTAGAATTCAGTTTGTTTATAGAGCCACTTGAGTTTGAGCTACTTAAAATAATGGTAGCCATGCATTGGCTTGAAAGTCTTGCAGTACAGTCAGTCCCTAGTGTCACATTGATAAAGACTATGGTGTGATGGGGAGGCATGGTGTACATAGTCGGTGTAATGTAAAGGTTACCTTACGGCAAAATATTTTGTTTTGGTGATTCCTGATTAGGTTTCTACAGTATGCCATTGAAGGAATCTGGTTAATCGTCTACACTCCTTCTTCCAGGCCCAGACTTTCTCTCAAAACAGAGAGCTGTTTTAAAGCAGCTTTACTTTAAATTCTGATAGTAAGTCTCCATACTGTTCATTAAGGGGTCACCAGACCAAAGTCTGACACTTTTGGAAGATATTATATGTCCAGAGTTGTACAAGCTTGTTGTGCAGTCCTCTTCTCTTCCCCCCACACACTAACACATTTACTGCTGTGTCTGCATGTGGTGCATACTTGAACCTGAAGCTGGCACTACACAGGGCCGTGTGCGGGTGTTCTTGAAATTAGAAACCAAGTAGAGTGTGCAGGAAGAGACGTAAAGAAACTTTAGTTTGACTTTAAAGCTACTATGAGCCTCGTTCTCTGAACCATGTTGTCAGTGGACATTTTGAAAATGTTTGCTAATTGTATTATTAATGTGCTTTAAAAATGAAGCTCTGTTTTGCCGCCCCCTCCCCCCACGAGCTTGTGTTATTTTAGTGCTGCTCTGCAAGGTTATTAAGTGGGATATTTTTGGCTGGGCGAGTTAGTGTCAGTGTGTGTATCTGATGTCATGCTGGCTGGGAATTTTGGAAACCAATTAGCAGTTCATTTTAAAAGACCTCTATTTTTTCTCTTTTAAATATTTATTATTGCTCATTCCATCGATTAATCAAGTAATCTGATAAGAAACACTCTTGTCTTATTAATAATTAATAGATTAATAGCTGCTGCCCTGATCCTCATAGAAACCAAAAATATCTTATTTATAGATAGATAGGCTCATTAAAAAGGATCTATATCTAACACTAATGGCACATAAAAAAAGATTAGCATAAATGGTTACGTTTCAAGGAGATGTAGTTGATTTCTTTGAAATGAACCCATTTCCCTTCGTTTCCTCTCAAATTTAACAGAATTGAGTGAATGCTGAGAGTGACTGACCACTTGAAATGGATTCATCTGTTCCAGCAAACATTCCAAGGGTCTTGAAATTTGAAGCTCGTGTCTGAATGTTGCTGAGAAGTAGAGTAAAGGTGTTCTTAGCTTTTTGCCAACTCATTTTATTTGGAATGAAAATTAAGTGTTAAAAGCCAAAAGGAACGTGTGTGAGACAACAGAAGTAGGTATGTATGAACAAGCATGTGTTTGAACTCATGTGGATGTTATTAAAGATGCATTTGAGGTAGAGGTGCTTAAATCAGTAAGAATAATAAATTGCTGACGCCCAGCATCGGCATTGTCGTGATGTGCTGTTTATAGTCTTGCTGAAGGTGAATGCACTCCATGAATTATACAGTGTCAGATGAACATCTTTTGTTATGATGTGACACCTTGTATGAGCGTCGGTTTACTGTGTTCTACACTCTGATCAGTTGTGAGGTTAATAATTGTGCTGGTGTGTTCTGTCATGCAGGGCAAAGCTGCAGTAAAGTTATGCCGATGGGTGATGAGACTGGTGATGGTTCGTTAGTCGAGGCAATTTTTTCTGCTCGTATTCCCATTGAAACATTGAATTATTATTGCTATTACAAGATTCATACTGAATCAAATTTCCCTCACTATACGGTCATGTCACACCTCTGCATATAACAACAACAACCTAAGTGCAACACAGACAGGTAGGTTCATATATATCTATATATAGATAGACAGATATCTATCATGCCATTGCTTTTTTTCCCTTTTCTTTTTCTTTTTCCCCTCCCATTGTGTTTCTTTGTTGGTGCGAAAAACTACTATGTGTAAGGGGAGGGGTGAAGAGACGGGGGAGATTTTTCTGCAAGAAGAGAAGCTGGTCTACATGTTGTGGATTCAGGCAGTTCCAAGTAACAATGTCACCAGTAGCTGGAAAAAAAATGGTTCGGAATTAAACTGGTCCCAGGGATGCAAAGATGCTGCTTTGATGACGAGCCAAAACGGGATACTCCCTGCATGGTCGCTCCACCAGATCAGTGGAACAGGCTTAACTTGCCTGTAACTATTCACTTCTTCCTTTCCCTGCTGAGTTGGCGTTTCCTGTGATGCTTTGGTTTTTGGTGAGTAGGCTGGCCCAAGGAGAACCACTGATGCAGAGTCATTTGACCTCTTAATTGGATGAGCATCATCCATTTCAACAGGACCAAGGGACAGGCACAATTTCCTCAGCTCTGTCGCCATCAGACTCTTGCTGTTGAAAGAGGAAAAAATGTGTTTAAAGATACATTTATTTACAAAATAATATTAAACTAACCAGAGAAGTTAACATATTTATATTGCTACTGGAAGGAAATTACTGTTTGGGATTTATATTCAAACGCTGTAGTCTAAAGCCGCTGGCTGCCTTCAGTGGCTTCAGAGCTTTTGCTGTATGTTCTCCATCAGTTATGTCAGCGTCTGTAAGAGTATAGAGATCACTTTCACTTCTCCTCACTTCAGGTGAGAGCAGCATTGACTTGAACGTCAGAGGTCAAGTTTTCTGAAAATCTTGTCAATGCGAGAACTCGAGAACAAGGTGACATAGGATTTTGGAAGTGACGCCCTGGCCGAGTCTACTAGTGGGCTGAGGGTAATGCTGCCGTTGCAAGTGTCTTTTAGTGTGAGTTGGTGTCCTGTTTAAAACAAAATGATGTGTAGCTGCTTTTCATTGCTTGTGTGAGAGAGTGAGAGAGTCCTATATAACAGTTGCTCCAATTAAAGCTGCTGGAGCACTGAGGCTTGAACTGTCCCTGTGGCATAAGCCCATGTGGTTTCTCCACCGCATAAGGCTTTTTTAACTGCCCCCTTTTTTCCCAGTACACTGTAAGGAAGTCAGTTTTCGGTGTGCCAACCCATCCCGGTGTTATGTAACTGCCTTGTCGAGCGGCTATTACGTCTGCTTGCACGGCTCTCACAGCACATGCATACAAACATGAAACGTGTGTCGGAAGTTATTCAGTTATTGTGGACTGCAGATGCCTGAGGAGATTCATGGCAAACACTCGGTTTTTATCAGATCCCAGTTACAGAATGTGTTTTTGAAGGAAAATGCCATTATTTTTCTCTGAAATCAGCCAGTCACAAATGATTTGGTGTGAGTGCCTGAAAATGACCATCTCTTTGTAGATAAGTGACTCATCTACAAAGAGAACGAGCATTTAATTTCTGAGTTTCCTGGTGAATAATCTGACCTGTGTTTACTAGACCACCTTCCTGTTGTTTCTGTGTAGAAGCTGGGATGTTTTTATGATTGTCCTCCAAGAGCTGAAACAGAGAAGCCGTATTACCTTTGGTCCCTGAAACAACACTCCCTACTGCTTTAAATGGAACAGTACTTATGGGCCATGATTTTACCCCTCAAGGCGACGTGGGAGTTTCAAATTGATACTATGGGTCCCTTATCAGTACTTTCATTTTGTTCTCCCCTCTACACCTTCAGCAAAAATCTGTTTTAGAGTGTGAAACAGTTTCAGGCTGAAACTTCTGCAGATGTGTTGGTATCAGACTAAGTTTTATAAACTCCAGCAAAAACGAAAATGGATACTATTGTGCACAATTTGCCCAAAAACCAGTTTATGCATCAAAATAAACTATTTCCAACAGTGCAATTTAAGTTCCAAGAGTCCCAGGAACTGTACAGAAAGGCCTGAAGTCAAACATGACTTCCAAGTAGCACCAGTGAACGTTTGAAAGGCCCTGTAGGGGGAAAAAACTACATTTCCCACAAAAATGATATCACTTCGGGTTTTCGCAGATGACGGCGGACGTGCGATAGTTCCTGTTCACGATGTGATGACGTTTATTCCAACATGTGACGTGCTATGAACAGCTGATCAGATCAGCAAAGCGTGTTTCTGGATTCCGTTTTTGTTGTTGCGTGCACATTTTACGCAATTTTTGCAAAGCCATTAGTTGAAGGAAAACGCAACCTGGGTTGAATTCAGGATTTGTAAGTGTAACTCCTCCGTTTTCACATGCCAAAAAAATATCTTGCTCTAGCTTATTTGGTTGCAGTTCTACCGGGATTTAAAAATAGATATGCAAATGAGATTGCGGGCACTCCCGTAGGATTAGAAGGGTTAAAGGTGGATTAAAGCTGACGTCACCTCATGACCAGCTCGATCAAGTTTACAGTAGGTTAGGGCTGGAGTCAAATGTATGTTTGGAAATGTTCACATTACTCCCATCTTCTCTCTGCAGCTAAGGATCTGATTCACTGGCGAGACCCCAAGAAGTCGGGCGTGGTGTTCGGCCTGTCCATGCTGCTGCTGCTGTCGCTCGCAGCCTTCAGCATCATCAGCGTGGTCTCCTACTTGCTGCTGGCTCTGCTCTGTGTCACCATCACCTTCCGCATCTACAAGTCTGTGGTCCAGGCTGTGCAGAAGTCCAGTGACGGACACCCGTTCAAGTAAGACAGCCCAAACTTTGGAATATGTTAAATATTAGACAGGCATGTTCGCTTCCTGTTTTAAGTCTCTTTTGAAAACACATCTTTTTTTCAATAGCGTTTGGACCGCTGTGAGTTGATTTGCTCTTCTTTTTGTCTTTGTTTTATTTTATGCCAGTGGTTTTATCTTTTGTTTTCGCTTCATTTTTGTGCTCAGCTTCTTTTCCTCCTCCATCTCTCCACAGAGCACTAATAGATAAGGATGTCAGCATCGCTCCAGAGACTTTCCGCAAACACGTGGATTCAAGTCTGACCTACATCAACCGAGCTCTAAAGCAGATGAGCCACCTTTTCTTGGTTGAAGACCTTGTGGACTCCCTAAAGGTGAGCAGCTCCAGTCTGAGCTTGTGTCAGTGTCAGTCGGTGACTGTCTGTTTACTCTTCCTCTAACACAGTACCAGCCCCACTCTCTCCCTGCTCGCCCGGGCGCAGCCTTTGCTAGCGCCTGTTGGTGCAATGTTAACTTAAAACCAGGCCACAGTTGGATCATATCTCCATCCTGAGAATAACCCCCAGGATTTATGACCGTGTTAGTTGATCACACTGTGACCCAAATGAGTACTCCTTATCCAGCTGCAGTGAAACGCAGACAGATCTGCCTCTAGAACCATCCGGTCCTCTGATTTCCTGACTCGGAATTCCTAAAAATGTTTTACTATCAGCTGTGATTTGATTGTTTTATTGATCAGAGCACAGTCACGAGATGAACCTAAAAGGGAAAAGAACGAAAAAGCAAATAATTATTCATAGATGTTGATTAGTTTGGAGGACACTGACTCTGACCGTGGTGGTGATTCTGAACTCCAGGACTGAAGAAATTCTCAGATGAGAGGTGAGACGTCTTCAAGAAGCTTAAAGAAGTCCAGGCGCTTTTTTTCCCCAAGCTCCTTAAATGTTTGAAATTCAGTATTCTATTAAGCTAGAATGCTGTTAACCCACCAAGGAGAAGCAGCTGTCTGCATCAAATTAAGAGTGCTTGTTTGGACCACTGACCGCCAACACTGGTGTTCTTTAGGGAGGAAACAGGACCTGCTCATTGTATTGGGACTGCACAGTTGATCAGCTTTTAATCTTGGCCATGATTTTGGTTTTTCCACTGTTAAATGAACACAATTAAACAGTTATCTTTGCGCTCCCTAAATGACTACGGATTTAAGGAGGATAAGTGCTGTCATACTGAGCAGATGTCAGTCATTCATGTGTAAGCGCTGCTTATTGTTGAACTTGAGCTCTCTGAGTTGCTCTTTGTTTTCCTCCCAGCTGGCTGTGGTCATGTGGCTGCTGACCTACGTAGGAGCCGTCTTTAATGGAATCACCATTTTCATCCTAGGTAAGCTCAGTCTGAACCAGAATGTTTCTCCCTCAGTCACAATCAAGGGGAACAACCTTAGAGGGATCTGTGGGTGTTTATGCACGCTGTGCTACGTTCTCATGTCGGTCAGGTAGTTGTGTAGCGTGTTGATGTGCTCTGTGCTGACAGCACGACTCCAAGCTTTGAACTTGTACTGCTGGATTTGCTGTCAGCTAACGTGTTTTTCTCTCTGTTCTCCAGCCGACATCCTGCTCTTCACGGTGCCCCCCGTCTACGAGAAGAACAAGGTGAGACAGAGTCTCAGGCTTTCTTTCAGAGCTGATCAGGTCAGCAGTTTGTAAACATGGCCGTCAGCAGTGAGCTGCAGAGATGAGTGCGGTCTCCATCAGACAGTGAAGGCTTTATGTGGCCCTGACAACATGAAGTCATTGGCTCACAGGCTCCCCGTGGTGCAAGTCATGGAGAGAGGGGAACTTTGTGCCTTGAGGGGATTGTAGTCACGGACTGGAAGGAATGGCAGGCACCATCATCTGTACTGGTCCCAGTTTATGGCTCACAATAGTTTAAAATTAACCAGTGTAGTAGCTGCCAGTCACATGGTCCCTGAATGTCTGTCATTCAGTGTTTTTTCCTGAAATGAGTATTTTATCTAAAAGGAGAATCCATCCGTTCTCTTCCGCTTATCCTTTTTTTCAGGCTCGTGGGGGGGCTGGAGCCTATCCCAGCCTATCCCTACCATATGGCGAGACACAGGGTACACCCTGGGCGGGGCTAACGCATAGAAACAAACAACCATTCACACCTATGGGCCAATTTAGAATGACCAATTACCCCACTAACAGGAGGCGAACTAAAAAGAGAATGTAAAACAAAAAGCAAATGCCCTTCTGGTTTTTCTGCCTTTCATGAATGAATTCAACTTTTGAGCCAAGTTACTAAAATGTCTGTGTTGACACTGGGTGACAGCAGCAGGTTATTTGATGTAATGAATCTGATTCAGTTTTGTTTTTAGTAAAGAGTTTTGGAAAACGTTGTGGAGAACCGGGACGACGACGGCGTCACTGACGATCAACAGAAAGAAGCCCGAAGCGTTCCAAACGATTTGCTTTTCATTGTCTTCCTCTGAAGTAGTAACGTCTGCTCTCCGTGTGTTTTTTCAGACTCAGATTGATCAGTATATCGACCTGGCACGTACTCAAGTCAACAGTACTATTGCCAAGTAAGTGTTGCAGAAACATGTCTTTCGTCTTCGTTCAGTGACCAGGTCGTTGGATTTCACTCCTGTGGTGCTTTTTCTCCCGCAGGCTACAAGAGAAACTCCCAGGAGCTGTGAAGCGCAGCAAAACTGAATGATCCCCCAGCCCCAAACCAAGCACCACATCCCCATCATCTTCATGTTCATCGCCATATCTTCCCTCCCCTATCCCAGTGTCCGGTTATTCCGACTCCCCGGTCTAACTCCTCCTCCCCACACCGTCCACCATCGGCACCCTACTACACTGAAACTTCCTAGGTAGAAAATCTCTGAGCTACTCAATAATCAACTACTGTGCAGCTTAACTTGCAAGCATTAGAAAAGAACTGTGCCTGTGCAGACAGGAAGCACATAGCAAGCGAGGAAGTGGCGTAACGGCACGACATACCCCGCCTGGCTGTGGACGTGCCGCAGGGGAACGGAGACGGGATCGAGTGAACTAGACTGAATCTATGACCTGGTTTTGTCTCGTGCAGCAAGCAGAGGGTGTACGATGGCAGCTGATGTCACAAAATAGCAAATGTCTGTACTTGACCCGCATGTTTCCCTGAAGGTAAATGGCAAAGTTGACTCCAAGTAAAAAATCAGGATCCTTTTGGGTGTTAATAAGTTTCCATTCACCGTACAGACACTTGTCTATGTAAGTAGTTTCTGAAATGCACTGAACTTTATTTTTTCATGAGCAGGTTGAAATAAAAAGGATGGGAACTCTGAGCCAGCTGTGATAATTTGGTCTAGTTCACCTTCTTTTGATCAGATGTAGGTTTTTCTGGGCAGTTTTCTCTTTCTGTATACACCTTAGAGCACGTCCGGGCTGGATGGAGCACGTTAGCCTCGCTTTTTATATCAAAGGAAAGTTCCCGTACGCCCTTTCAAGCCACAAAGTGTTGAGTTCTCACATTCACTTGTAAATTTTGATTCTTCTTATCACTACTTATTACTGCTATTGGTATTAATTATACATTAGCTGCTTGAACTCCCTACTAGCTTGACAGTAGCAATGTAAGAGTTATATTAAGTGTTTTTGAGCTTCATAAGTTTAACGTGGAGGTCTGTCAGAAGCCTCTTGAGACATTAATTCCTGATTATGAACTAGGTTAAGCAGCATACACTCGGAGCTGTGCCACAACCCTTAAATCTAACGTCTCCGGCTAACTTTGCAGACGATTGTTTTGTTGAGTTTCAAAATTACAAAGTGTCATATGTTTGAATTTTCCAGCATTGTCATGTGTTTTAGTTTGTAACTCGACTTTATTAAATGTAATGTCTGTTAAAGAGAGTTGCTTTAGCTTTGGTGCATTTTAAAAATGTCTTATTAATATTGTTTGGAAAATCTCACACTCGTGCGTATGCATCAGCTGCAAGTTTAGAGCTTAGGTGTTGGTTTGTACAAAACGGGCGAGTGCATTTTGAATGTAGTGTAGCTGGAGGAGATGGGGCGGGTTATTATAGAGCGCTGTATGTCATCCTGTTTTTCTTTGACTGCCATGACGCGCAGGTGTAAGCTGGAGTCTCCCTCTTTCTATAGGCTGTATCATATTCTTGATCCTGACTTTGGTTTAATATGAATACTTGTGATTGTTATAATGGTGTTTTTGATCTCCTGTGTCGGCACTACTGCTTAATCTCCGTATTAATTTAAGGGATGAATATGTGGGTGGAAATGAAATGACACATAGTGTGTGTTAGTGTTGCTTCGTCGTGCCCTCGCGCAAGTCTGCTCATCTCCTGAATATACCGAATGGCCGGCAGCGAGAGGCGGTCCTCCGTGACCGCTGCCGTTCCCGCCCCTGCCTCGTGTGCTCTGCGTGTTCTCTTGTGGAGCACCGCTCCCCATGCATGTCCTCTGTGTGTTGACTCCTTGTGCATGCGCCGGTGTCTTGTTCGCATACTGGGCGAGTGAGACATCCACACGTGTAACTTTCTGTTAGCCTGTCGGTCGGTCGGGCCCAGGTCGGTTGCACTCGTGCTGTTGAGCTGTGCCGACCAGCATGTGTTCAGCTGCTCTGGGTGCAGAGGGCACGGCATGTGTTTGAGCTAATCACACTTTAGATCTCACATAGATACTGTTGTTATGCACCCTCTTTATACATTTTGAATGTGAAGAAGTTGCATATTGAAGCTTATTTTAAAGTTGTCTTGTCATTCAGATTAGATTTATTAGATGTTAGATTTCAGCATAAAAAAATGTTTTAGTTCTATTTCACATCTGCTTATTAATGAAAGTGAAGCCATTGCTACTTTTTAAGGAAACATTCGGAACATTTGTAACTTTTATTTTGTCAGTATCTTTGATTCCCCCATTTTTAATTTTTTTTTTTAACTTTTCTGGATAACTCATCCTGACCCTTTAATATTCATCCAGCTGACCTCAAGCTGTCAGTCTGCAGTCATCCCACAAGTACTGCTATGAAACAAAGAGAACTAGCTTCCAGGTGCACAACACCTTTTGAGTGTTATATACGACTCATGATCTCCATGATCTGACCAGAATGTGTCTGACTTTGATTTTTTGGTTTTTTGTCAATGGCTTTCTGCTTTACTGATATCTAGGTGTTGTTCACTAACATCAGTGTTCTGTATTGGCTGATTTTGGTTCCAGTTTTTGAAGCTTTGGGAAGGCTGGTGTGGAGGGAAGGACAAAAAGCATATGTTGTCTCTGTACTGATGTCAAAGTGAAATGAATAAAAACACCTCAAAGCTCTGTGGCTTTTTGGAGATCTCTTCACTTTTGTGTGGCTTAAAAGCATCTAACCATTTTCCCAGCAGCCCCCACTGTGGGAATGAGTAGGACTAAAATGTATCCTGATTAAATGTTTAAATCAGGGGTCTCAAACTCGCGGCCTGGGGGCCACTTGCGGCCCACGTCACCCCTACTACATTGACATGAAGAAATATAATGCATTTGGCCCTTGAAGTGACTTTTCTTGTTTGTTGTTGAGTGCAATGTTAAAATAAGTTCTTTAAAAAGCCAAAAATGATTTAATATGAAGGAAACATGAGCAGAGAGTACAAACATGCTGAGGGATTGTCTGTGTTAGTTCAGTGAGAGAGTCACAAACTCATGTGTCACTTATTTCTGCAGTTTTATTTAGTTAAATACAAACACAATGACAGCAGAAGTGCTGCCACGTGTGTGGACAGAGACGAGGACCAATGTGTTTATTTGGTAGTTCAATGAAAGGCTTCAGTTAGTTCAAATCTGTGTTCACGTTTTTTTTCACGACATTTTTGCGGGTGTTTTCTTGTTTGATTTTGTTTTGTACAACACTAAGTGGCCTTCACATGAGATGACAGCGCCAGCAGTGGCCCACAGCTCATTTAAAGTGAGACC
>VUQG01014696.1:11400-21896 GCA_015106755.1 Etia nguti
CTTCTTATACAATATTTGAAATTTTAAAAAACAAACAAAACACGACATTTTTGGACATTTTTGCGGGTGTTTTCTTGTTTGATTTTGTTTTGTACAACACTAAGTGGCCTTCACATGAGATGACAGCGCCAGCAGTGGCCCACAGCTCATTTAAAGTGAGACCCCTGGTCTAATGTAATAAGATTGGACTGCTGTCTGTTACGGTGTTTGGGTGAGGAGAGGATTATAGTTTCTAATTTTAGACTGGGCCCCCCACGCTACAACCATGAAAGTCCTAATAGTTACATGCATATTGAACGTCCTCCTTCAAGCTATTGCATAACCGAATCACAGCCACATAGTTGTAAATTGTGAATGAAACATTTGAAAATCAACTCCTGTGTGGAGGCAAACAGTTGGAAAAAGTGGAATTTATTGAAGCTAAATCAGTGTGTGTGAAATTCTCCAAAGGAAAGTGACGTTCTCTATCATATGGAGACTCTCTCTCACTCAGAGAACCAAGGTTACAATGTAACCATACGATCCAAAGAAATGCAAGTCAGCAGCTTTTCATAGTCATAGCAGCAAGGCCTATTATCATTATTATTAGGTGAAAGGTCAAGTGCATTTAAAAGAAACTACATACTGTGTTTGCATATATAATGAAATACTGGCAGCCTCCTGGTACATGCACCTGTGGTATGAATTTGAAAATGCTCGGTGATTTCCTTCTTAACTTATCGTGTTCACAACATTTTTAGAAAATTTGAACTCTGACCTCTACCTGAGATTTGAACTTGTCAGAGATTTTTGGTAGATTCACCTGTGGCATTCATTTCAAAATCCTACGTAGCTTCTTTATCAAGTTATAACATTCGCAGACTTGAGTGCCCACGCTGCCTACCACATCAGCCTTTTACAGCTCAGGGCTAAAAACAGTATAAATGAATGTATCAGTATGAGACCCACTACTCTAAAATTCAATCCTGGCATCAGTCTGGCTCTAATATCATGCTTTAGTGCCTTAAAATCAGTGAATAGCATAGGTGTAGAGCTGGGTTGGCATCTGAATCTACAGCTTATGATTCAGATCATCATCCAGAAAAAAAGAGGACAGAAATGCTTTGTCAGAGTTCACAAACACCTATGACTGGTTCGCACTGACCATCTCCTTTTGAGGGGAGCCAAACAATGCAGTCCACATAATCACAGTTTGCACATCCGCCTTATTGTAGAGGCTCAGAGTTCAGGATTCTCGTTTAATTTTTCACACACCTGACATTCATTAGTTTTTTGGGGGGTTAGATGAACATGTAATTTTATTTTTTTTTGGCTGTGTAATTTCCATATATGAAATTAAAGTGCAAAGATAAAGCACTAAATGATCATAAATAGCCCAAATGAATAGTGACTTGTGCCAAAGATATGAATTATTTACACTTCTTCGTAATGTCAATAAGCTAGACTTGACAGGCTTTCATCCATCCATCACTGATGTGGGTCACAGAGGCAGCAGTCTAAGCAGAGAAGCCCAGACCTCTCTCTTTCCAGCCATCACCTCCAGCTCTTCCCGGGGCACCAAGGTTTTTCCAACCAAGGCAAGACATGTTCAGTTCAGTTTAGTTTTATTTAGATGGAGCCGAATCCCAACGACAGTTCACTGGACTGGTTTGCAGATGAGTGTAAAGCGGTGGGAATGAGAATCAGCTCCGGAAAGTCTGAGGTCAAAAAGTGATCGTCTGCCAAAAAGAGCAGTTTAAGAACGATCTGATCTGATACCAAGTAAAATTCAGACTGTTATTCTGATCTGATGCAGTTACTTTGTACAAAAACATAATGTTTGGAAAATCAAAAGTAGTTGTATTTCAAACTACAACTTTATAATGAATCCAAGACATCAGACTAGTGGTTTTAAGGATGCTGAGAATTCCCTTTGTTTAATCATAGACACAAAAACCTAAACCTAGACATAAGTCACTTCCCAAACTACAGCAACAGTGCTACTCGTCGCCAGCAGCTCCACTTTTCTTCGTCTGCACCTGGATAGCGCCCGCCTGTGGCACCAAAGGACTTCACCCTAGCAGCAGCTGTCCCTCTCCTCCTCTTCAGTTCACCTCATCATCATATTCTGTGTAATCATTTACTTTTGTTCGTGTTTGACGAGGTTGGTGATCTTGTCACGTGTCACAAACCGTGTCTTGGCTGTTGACTCCCCTTGTGATTAGCCGTCGTCATCAACTGATTGAGCGTGAGCGGTGATGCATTTATACAGCCGTATTTCACACATCACTATGACAGATGAGAGAAGTAGTAGTTCCTACCAATCGTTTAGACCAGGGGTCTCGCATTACATGAGCTGTGGGCCACTGCTGGCCCTGTCTGTTCATGTGAGGGCCACTTTAGTGTTCAAGTGGTACAAAAAACAAACAAAACACCCACAAATATTTCCAAAAATATATATTTTTTAATTTCAAATATTGTATCACAAGAGTAAATCATTTTTGCTTTTTAAAGAACTTTTTTTTTTTTTTAACATTGCACTCAACAACAAACAAATCCTCCCTAACCAAAAAAAGTCACTTCAAGGACCAAATTGCATTAGATTTCTTCATGTCAGTGTAGGAGTGAAGTGGGCTGCAAGTGGCCCCCGGGCCGCCACTTTGAGACCCCTGATTTGGACAGTCCCAATAATATACTTACTTTCCACTGTGTTTCCGTTAAACACAAACTACAAATTTACCTCAAATTATTAAAATATCAGTATATTAATATCGATTGTAGAACATAAACATCTGGTATTGGAGGAATGGATATTTCAGTATATCGATCCGCACACCACTATCTCAGAGACTTGTTCACGAGAAAGGTGAACTGGAGATCTCCGGTGCTGTGGACATCGTGGTGAGGACAGAGCTGAGCCTGTAACAAAGCTCTCGATCGACGTCCCGACCCCGACCTGCGCTCACGAGCTTTGAGTGCAGACCGAAGGAACGACACGGCGAACACGAGCCGCAGAAATGAGCTTTCTCCGACGCCTGCCTGTGCTCTCCCTTAGAGGACTGCAGTTATTGAAGAATGCTCAGATGGATTATACTGAATATGTTTTCCTTTATACATTCATTAAAATCTTCATGACCACATAGGAGATTATTTACTAAACGTAAATATTCACAACTCTGAGAACTTTCAAATGACTTACCATTACTCCTGTTTGTATAATTAGTGGGAGAGGTTTCAATCATAATAGATCATAATAAAAAAAAAGACATTGAGATACAAGGTGTACATTTGATTTGGTTGCAGTTTTCAGCAGAGGCTAAATGTGTTTTTCAGCCCTGAAATTGTATGCAGTGAGCTCTTGTACCCAAGGTTATGACAAAAAGTGGAAACAATGATTTCAGAATCAGAACACTTTATTAACCCCGGGGGGAAATGTAATCTGATTTAAAAACACCAAATGTGCTGCATGCTTGTACGTGGGACAGTATTAATAATAATATGATGGTGAAATACTACATGCCTTTATTAAATCTAAAGCTGTTATACAAACAATGAGCTGATTCTGAGGGGAACTTGAACAGTGTGCCGGTCCATTGCTGGACTCTATTAGCTCATTTTTGATGCTTTTGGTGTTTCAAACTACACTTCAAGTGTCAGTTACTTGAGCTTGTTTAACTGTGTACAGATATAGTGTGATACAGACACACAGACAGCCTCGTGGTAATGAGTATTTATTCAAAGACCACCGAGGAGAGAATGCATATGTCACATGTTGACCATTTACAGATGAAAGGTGATGAGAACATAAAGAAGGAGAAGCCCCCCCCCCCCCAAACACAGTAAACACACTAAACACACACATCCAATCAAGTGCAACATGTCTCACTTAAATGAGCCACTGATCATTATTCTTTTCACTGCAACTCACTTCGTTTTAAAATATAAGTGCTGTGTCAAAACTTTATTAGAGCCACAGTTATACCTGCTCTAATCCCCCAAAAATGAAAGCATGAGTATCAAATTTCCTTTGAAATCATTTGTAGAAAGTGTGACAGGAATGGGGCCACTGACCACAGACACTGTAGCATTTAAAGGGGGAAAAACACCAAACTGAATATCATCATCAAGTTGTTTTTGAGAATGAAGTCATATTCTCTACTTTAGGTGTAAAATATGCTCTGAAGAAAGATGTCACAACAAACACACTCACTGACCACTTCATTTGGTACACCTGTTTGACTGCTCATTAACAGCCAATCACAAGACTTTTCCCTCCATGACCCTATCTAGGTTTACAGAGACTGGTCTGAAAAAGGAAAAAAACATCCAGTGAGCAGCAGTTCATCCTTGAATGCGCGACACGTTAGCAGCAGCAGAAGACTAGACCAGGTGCCACTCAGCCAAGTACAGGAGGCCGAGGCTACAGTTCACACGGACTCACCAAAACTGGACGACAGAAGTTTGGAAAAACACCCTGATGAATCTTCATTTCTGCTACAATATTCGGATGGTAGTGTCCGAATTTGGCACGAACATCGTGAAAGCATGGGCCCGTCGTGGTCCAGGCTCTGTGTGCTGGTATTAAAGTGTGGGCGTTCTTTTGGTGACACGCTTTGGACCCCTAAGTACCAACTGAGCATCGTTTAAGCACCGCAGCCTTCCTGAGTACTGCTGCTGACCTTGTTTAATCATCTTCTGATGGCTGCTGTCAGCAGGATAGCACGCCATGCCTCAAAGCTCAAATCACCTCGGACTGTTTTCTTGAGCTCACTCCACAGTGTCCACTGTGGGGCAGCTGTCGAATCTCCACAAACCGTCCAAATCTCTGAAGAATGTTTGCAGCGGCTGGACGATGTAAGGGTGCAACCCAGCGCTAGCAGAGTGTACCTAATAAAGTGATTATATGTATATGTTTCTTTGCTCAGAATTGTAAAATTCTATGACATTCTAATGTGACTTTTTCTTAAAACATGACTTTTCCCCCTTAAAAATCCAACTTTTTGTGAAAGCACAACTTCTTCAAAATACAATAAAAAAGTAATGTTTTTAAATGGGATTTTTCTACATTTAAACTTCTTTAAACAGTGGCCCAACTTCTCATATTTCTCTCACCTGTACAACCAATCCTGACTCTTATATCAGTACACCGACAGCCTACAAGGTAAGAACAATTATGTGAAAAGGGCTGTCGATGAAAACAAAATCCCTGAGGTATAATTTCCAGGTGAAGAACTGGTTATGGCAGACTTTTCTTTTCCAAATAATTAATCTTCAGTTTTCTTTGTTGCATAAACTTTGTACAGTGAATGAAAAATATGAAGCAGTGCCAGAGCTGGAGCGAAGGTTTCAAAGTGAAGGCAGAAGTTCAACAAGCTACGCTCCCAGCATTAAAGAATGACGCCGTTTTGAATAAAGTAGAAAAACTGGATATAATTACAAACAGGGACTGTAGAAACCAGGCTGCATCAAAGTGCTTATATAAAGAAATAATAATTCATATTTACATATTTTTGTACAGCTTTCAGCTAACAAAATGATTCAGGCTGATGTATGATGCCAAATGCTGAGGATAAGTGAGAAGAGGGCCTCCTCTTCCTCTTCCTCCTCCTCCTCTGTAAACAAGAGATTAAATAGACTGGAGTGATGTGAACCCAGTGACTGCACGCTGCCATTCATTGTCTTCAGCAATAACATCAAACATAGTCTCATTCTATTGGATGCACACAAGGAAATTTGGGGTTTAGTACATTTTAGGGGACAAAGTGCTGAGTTGTCTCAAAACTGACTCAATTTTCTTATTCACCTCACTGAGCACTCTGTTTCTTACTTCCTGAGAGAAGACTCGGGCCCCCAGAATGCCACATTTCCAGAAGGAGTTCACTGAACCAGTAAGTGCTTAAGTTCAGATATTCGTTGGGAGCAAACATTTTGACTTGTAGCAGGGAAACCAATGGCTCATCTCCACTAACTCATGTCAGTCACTCAGTGACAACTTGCTCACCTCCTTTGTCGATCTGTTAGAGAGCACTACTGAGCATCATGAACTTTGTGGCGAGATGAAGCGTAGGATTGATAAGTTATTATATTTTATTGCATATCTGAATGCCTTTCTCTAGAAATGCAAAATAGGGCATTGGTATCAGAAGTCCTCTCCGAGCTTGCCTGACCTTTTCCTCCTCTGACAAGCCAACATGTCTGCTGTGAAATACATGAATGAGTATCAGTGTTTAAATATTCCACATTTACATTGATTCAGACCAGAAAGTTACTTCTGAACTAGCCCACATGAGACGCACAACGTGAACTGCTAATTCTGTCTGCATGCTAGCTAGCTCAGGAAGAGGGTAGCCCTAGTGACCTCAAAGTGGAACATGCAAGTTTGTTGCCACGTTGGGATGTTTTCACTGGAAATCTTTGTTGTGTTTACACTAAAATCGAAGCACTCAGCTTGTAACAAATGGTACTGTGAATATTTGCTGATGCCAGGTAAAGCTTTCCTTTTTGGAGGATAGGAATCAGAACATCAAACGTAACAGTACTGCTACGCTAGCTGGTAGACAACTGCTACCTGCCAGTTAGCAAACTTGCTAATTAGACAAAAGTTTATTAAAGACATAGCTGTCCAGTTACTTTCGGTTCTTTTGTGGGGCACTTTATTCTCCAGAGGAGCAGTAGCAGCTGAAAGCTGAAGGTGCAACACAGCTAATATCTTGCCTTGATGACATGCTGTGACATTTGTTACTGGCACAAATTTCTATGTCAACCTTGACAAAATATTAAGCCCATGCATTGCTATGATTCTGACATAAACATAACTTAGTAGGCTTCTGTTAAATGTCGCCATAAATGCTGCTCTGTATGCGCCTGTACCTGGGGACCCCATCTAATTTGAACAAAACTGGCATATTAGCACATTAGCAGCTAGTTTGGTACACCCACAAAGAGTAAGGAGCAGAATAAATTCACATGGAGCTAGCTGCCTAGCATCTCATCATTATTTCTTTTTTTAGAGCTGCTTCTGCTAACTGATACCTTACAATATTTTAGCTAGAAGCAAAGCACAAATGTTTTGTTGTTGGCTGCCAAACAGAACAATGCATCAATTCTTGGAATGTGAAAAGCGAAAGTCTCAGTAGATTGCTTTTGCTTTTGGTGGCAATGTCTCCCAACAATAAGAAGATCCATCTATCTTCAGTGTTAGCCACATTCGCAGTGAATGTGGCTAATGTGACTGGAGCCCTATGTCATTTTTCTATACATTACTTTTAAAAAGTATCTTAGCATTACTCTGCAGTTTTTGTCCGCAGATTTAGAGATATTATCCGAGTGCTCCAGAGGACCACCCACTTGGGTTCATGTTGATTTTATATTTAAAGTACCAACAGATACAAAGCTAGGAAATAAATACATCAGCAAAACATACATTTTGTACATCTAAAGCAATAATTTCCAAAAATCTTGTGAGGTCCTCAGGTAAAACAGGCGATGTGCAAAAAAGCTTTAGTTTCAAATGAGTGGCTGCACTTTGATTTTTGTTTTAGGCTGCGTGATATTTGTATTGTTGTCAATTCCCATGTGGCACCCGTTATTGTCCTTTAGCCACAGCAGTACTCCCAGATGCAGACTTAAAGGGAAATTGCAGTCTTTTACAAATTACAAATACCTGAATTTCCCTTCAAGAAAACAAGGAGGGCTGTTTCTGAAGTTATGTGAGGAGCAACAGACAGAAGCCCATTCTAAGTGTCCAAGTGTGTTGAAGTGGGGGCCAGCTCAGTATGTCCATGGTCCCGGGGTGAAAAGCAGTCATCAGAATGGATGAAATGCAGGGCAGTCTGGTTGTAGCTCTGCAGGGCCTGCTGCTTTTCCTCTGCGCTGAAATACAGAGAGTGAGGGTGGACCTGCTGAATATGCCTTTTAATAGTGCTGACCTTCAGTGTGGCCAGAGTGGCTCCACACACCATGCAGATCAGCCCGTGCCTCCTACAGTCGTAATCCATTAAGTAATCCATCCGCCAGCGCACCTGGTAGTTCCTCCTCTGGTCCTTGCCGGGGTAATGACCATGACGAGAAGGTGTATTTGCAACGCTGCCATCCTTTGATTTGCCCTTGCCTTCGCCCACACCTTCCTCCTTTATCACCAGTTTGCCGGGTATTTTGACATCAGGGGAGGCCTCTTCATTTGTCTCTCCTGTGGTACTGACGATATCAACTTCACTAGGGTTGATTTCTGTGGAAAAACATTATGAGTAAGGGGGAGGGGATGCTAGATTCTTGCCTGGTTCCACCACAAAATCAAGCCACACCTCTTTATCACAAGCTAGTGTCTTTGCTTGTCGTACCATATAGCACTTTTCTAGCCTTTCTAACCCCTCACAGTGCTGAGTCAAGTGGCGTCTTCATGGTAAGTTGCAAACAAACTACGTTAATGAACACTACGTGATTAGCACTCGCACCTGGTTTGACCTAGCCAGGACCCCATAAGTTCTCCCTGTGTCTGGATGTGACACAGATTAATTTATACACTTTAAACTCTTTAAGTGCTGAATGGTTAAACTGTGACTTGTAGTCTACAGTGCTTTGAGTGGTCAGTAAGTCTAGAAAACTACCATATGGAGTAAGAGTACATTAGATTGCTGGAGACTTAATAAATAAGCACACAATCATTTTCATTTTTCGATAAAACCCTAACAGAACAATGTTCCTGACAAAGGTCACGTTGTTTAATAGATTTACCTGCTACATTAGCTAACTTACTGGCTACACTGCAATTCTTGTGGAATCTTTTACTGGCTGTATCAGCTGTGAAATGTCAGTATCGGCTGGACTCTACAGATAATTCCAAATGTCTGTTTTCTCAGGCTAAACAAGTAGGTGAGGATGCTAAAAAGACCAGCCAAACAAACACAAACAACTCTTAACACAGTAGTAAGGTGCTTTTGAGCCTCTTTGAGTTGGAATGTGTTGTGTTCCACTGACACTTCTCACTGTGGATGTCAGCAGCAGCTGACTAATAAAACATAAATAAATAGGAAACCACCAAACTTTCTAAAAAGGCCTGTGTGCAGCTGATATTGTTGAAAAATACTACTAACAGGTTTACAGTTTTACAGAGACGTGTATCAGTGCTGAAAGCTTCTCACCATCTTGCATCTGCATGCCTTCACTGGGGTAGTCTTTGGTCCAGGCTGCAGCCATGGCTTCCCTTTCCTGTCGGCTCAGGGTTGTCGTCTCCGGGTGACATTCCTGGATGTGGCGGCGGAAGCTGCTAACCTTGGTTTCGTGCAGGACCTGAGAACACACCATACAGAACATGCCCTGGCCTTGAGGCCCGTAGGCCACCAGATAGTCCAGACGCAGCCGCCACGGGTCGCCCCCCTGTAGCCTCCTCTTCTTAGGCTGCCGGAAGGGCTGCAGACCCTGCTGGGGAACTCCGACACCTCCATCCTCACCAATAAGACAAGTGTCCTGAGTTAAAGTGCCGTCGCCCTCTGTGTACACGTCAGTGTTGATCTGTATGGTTTCCACGTCCTCAGAGAAGAGCCCCACAGCGCCATCTTTGGTGTTGGTCTCTGATTTGTTTGAGTGTTCTGCTTCTTCTGCTACAGGGCACAGAAACATACATACGACACTTCTAATATTAAACAATCCATTTGTTTCAGTCACATTGCATCTTCATCAGTCTGTTCAAATGACAGCTTTGAGTCATTCAGACATTCAGAACACCCCAAATGTTCCAGTTTTTTATTGCAAATTATGCAGCTTAATGTCTGATTGCACTCTGAAATGAAAGCACAGTACAAATAAGCAATTGGAGTTAAAAAAGAAGTTATGGAGTCAGTTTATAGACCAAAATGTATTCTGACCTTCTGACTCATCAAAGTCAGATATAACAGCTGAACACACCCGTGGCATTCTTTCTACAATAGACATCAAATATTCCTCAGACAGTGGTGGCTGCTTTGGTTCAGGGTGCCTCTCACGCTGTACAGTCACCGACCCTGGATCCAGCAAACAGCCCCAGACCATCACACTTCCTCCTCCATGTTTGACAGTTGATGCCACACACTGTGGAACAGCTCAAAGTCTTCTCTTCACAGTTGAAACTGAGACTTTCTTACTACGACCACTATTAAGCTGTGCTTGAAGCTGTTGTCCTGTGAGCCGCCTATCACACAAGCTGTTAACTGTCAGAAACTTGTCCTCTGACTCAGCTGTGTCTTTGGGTCTGCCAGACCTCCTCCTGTCACAGTTTGTTTCTGAGTGCCTTTGATGATGAAGGAAACTGTACTCACTGACACCTTGACTTTCTTTGCAGTCTCTCTGTAGGACAGACCTACATTTTTAAGTGTTGTGATGGTCTGTCTCTCTTCCATTGTTAATTACCTTTTTCTTGCACCACACTACTTTCTGCAGTACAATACTGTTCAGCTGATGCTGACGAGGGTATGGTACCACAGTGTGCTCCAACACTGCTTTATGCAGACAGAGGAGGTTGTAAGTAACACCTGTAGGAATTA
>VUQG01014706.1:0-24924 GCA_015106755.1 Etia nguti
GGGGGGCGGCACTATCCCAGCTGCCTTAGGGCGAGAGGCAGGGTACAGCCTCAAAGAGTTAACACACAGAGACAGATAACAATTCGCACTCACATTCACAACTATGGGCAATTTGTAGTTACCAATTAACCTAACCCCACTAACTGCATGTATTTGGACTGTGGGAGAAAACCAGAGTACCTGGAGAGAACCCACGCAAACGCAGGGAGAACATGCAAACTTCACACAGAAAGACACCGGGCTGATGATGGAATTGACACTCAAGGAGGGACCTTCTTGTTGTGAGGCAACAGTGCTAATCTCTGTGTCACCGTGCTGCCACAAATTGCATTACCATTAAATTAAAAATTAATAACTTTAAAACCTGTAGTTTAAAAGCTTGATTGATGTGGAACAAATGAATTTATAAGGCAATTCAGCCTGTATTTTGGGACTCTATATCCTCTGCTGGAAGGCAAGAGCTCATACTCAGGATGAAGCACATGCAATGCGTCTGACAGAACCCTCTGGGCCTGTCTGATTACAGACTGGTCATAAATGGAGGGGTGGGAGAGGTCTTCAGCCCTCCAGTCACCTTCATGCCAGACTGCACCAGACACAGCAGCTTAGATTTGGCTACACAGAGGGATTGCCGTACCATGATGATATGCCACACCCTATGATGCTCTCCAGTAAAACCTGATAGAACAGAAACATTATTTTCTGATTATGTCAAGTAAAGTAATTTTTTTTCTCTTTTTCAAACACCTTTAGTCTGTGTTAAAAACAAACAAACAAACAAAAAACAAAATGAGAACACATAGTGGTCATTGCAGCTGAAGAGATAATCAAGGTGAATACCAAGATAAGTTTAGGACTTGATATGATTGATTTCTTCATTATGGATAAGCACTGGGTTGTGGTCTCCTACTGCTTGGGGGTCCAGCACCATCTCCTTAGTAGACTCGATGGTGATCATCACATCGTGATGTTACGTCCAATAAGGTTATCAGAATTAGACTATTAAATTGTATGTTCTTTCTTTCACTTGACAGTTGTTGACAATTAGCCTACTTCAAAATGTATTGCATTGAGTTAAAATACACATGAAACTTTAGAATTTCCTCAACCTTTATTTGAGGAAGATTTTCCCTAACTGGAGCTCCTTACATTTCAATTGAAATGATCCCCATAATACTGAGTGTGGCTTGGTTTAAGTAATGCTTTGTCCTGTAGTCCATATCAGCTATTAGGTCTGCAATAGCAGATTATTTACTGAGCACTATCCTGATAGCTACTGTGTCTCATCTATGAATGCTGACTGATATTCCCTTGAGATAAGCAGTTGTGTCATCAGCAAATTGAATAATGCTAGATAAATGTGAAGGTGTACAGTGTATAAACAAGAACACAACCTCTAAGAACTCCAGTCTTCAATGTAATGGATGAGGAAGTGTGGGGGCAGGCAAGGAAGGGGGAGGAAATTTGACATGTTGAATCAAAAAGTCCTTGATGCAGGTGTGGATGGTTGGGACAAAGCCAGTGTGTTTTCTGACCAAAATATTTGGGATGATGGTAATAAAGACAGTTCTAAAGTCAATAAAGAGCATCTTCTAGTTCTGTCACTTATGCAGATGGCTGAGAGCAGAGTTGCTATGGTGATAACATCTTCAGTAGACTGTTTAGCGCTATAGGGAAACTGACTAATGTGGTCCAGGACCAGTTGTTCAAAACATAGGTTACAGAAAAATGATTGACTGTTAATTTCTGCAGGGGCTTGCTTTTTGTGAAGAAGGATATTTAGAGATGTTTAAGATCCTAGTGATCTCCACTAAGCTGATCAGCGCAGGTCTGGAATACTTTGACTGGCACTTATTCAGGTCCAGCACTATTTTTTGAGATTCACCAACATCAGCACATGCCTAACATTATGTTCCCGCAATACGAGTGTGTGGCAGTTGGAGGCAGGCTGAAGTAGGGATTCTGAAGCAGGACCAGTGACCTCAAAACAAACAAAAAAATGAGCCAGCTCATCAGCCAATGAGACTTCAGCATTTACACTGCAGTTGGTGCTACCTTAATTGTTGGTAATGTGTTGTATCCCCTGCCACATACTCCATAGATCATTTTGTGCGACCAAGAGAAAAGTGTACAGCAGTCACTATGATGGCACTGAACTACTGCGGTACAAGTAAGGTCTACCTGATGCAGAGGCAATTTCTAAATTAGGACTGCAATGTTGGGCAATAGTCCTGTTGTTGCTACACCAATCACTGTGTCAGTAGACACAGTATCCACCTCCTCTGCTTTTACCAATCTCATTGCCTCTGCATTGCCTGTGGCCTACGAGCTTTATTACAGTTTCAGGGATGAGTGAATGTAGTGAGATTTCTTTTACAATTAACACAATAGCATATTTCATACCAGTACTCTCAAATGGACTTTTGCTGCAGGGTTGGATCAGTAGTAGAAGTAGATTCAATTGATGAACATTTCACTGCACAAGAACCAAAAAATTAAAATCAAATGCTCAAAGCTCAAACTGTTATTCAATAATGAGATGAGGCAAACTAAATCAACTTCTAGTATGAATATTCATGGACAAGGGATAAGGAACACCGTAAATGAATCACTATCTTTGTTCTATTGGCAAACACATGACTATATTTAAGTATGGTTCTACTGTCTTTTTTTCTTTTCTGCTAGAGTACACCTGCTCTACGTACTCACCTGCACAAAGTGCAGTATAGTGAGCCAGGATGTTTGATTGGAAGCCAAGAACGAAAGATTTGGGTTGTTCTTTGTAAAGATTTCAAAATATCTAATAGTGACTGCTTATTAAAGTTCATCTAAGCATTGTTGGGACTAAGTTTCATTCTGGCAACTCAATTTTAAAACTAACTATTGGTCTCAATAAGCTACACTTCTTTCTAATAAATGTTTGGGGGACAATCTCTACTAGAACAGCATGGTTGCTTATGCGTCATGAAAGATCAAGTTTGCGATTAGGAACACTATATATAATTTTGAACAAGCTTTTCTGCCCATACAGGTGTTGGTGTCAGATGGTGGCCCTAATCCCAAGCAAAGTACTGTTTGGGTGATAGTTCAAGTCCTGGATGAAAATGACAACAAGCCCATATTTCCTGAGAAGGTGTATCAAGTCAAACTTCCAGAGAGGGAGCGTAGAAAGAAGGGAGAACCAATCTATCGGGTGTTTGCCTATGACCGTGATGATGGGCCAAACTGTGACCTCTCCTACAGCATTGTGGATGGCAATGAGGATGGGAAGTTCTTCATCGACCCCAAGACAGCAGTGGTATCTTCACGCAAGGCCTTCAGTGCAGGGAGCTACGACATCCTGACTGTATGGATTTTTTTTTTAATTGATTAAACATGTCTGCTCTGTGAGTTCAAGAACATTTAATTTGTATTTTCTGAACTCCAAATCATAACTTAATCGTTTAGTCTTTGCTGTGAAAGAATTGTTTGAGGCAGGTCTGTCCATTTCTACAATCTGGAGAACATATTCTCTGAATCTAGGGAATGTGTGTCAAAGATTCTATGTGCATTTACTTTTGTTTTTCTTGATATTCTTGATATTAGGAAATGCTCTTTAAAAATATTTCTTCATCATTTAGGTTGCATGAACAGCACTCAAAATAACAGAGTTTGGTGCTTATTTAATTAATGCACACTGATTTTAGTTTTGTTATCTTTGCTTCTGACGAAAGGATAGCTCAAAACTCTCTCAAATGTACTTCTGATTAAACTAAACCTACAGCAGGAACTGGTTTGAATCTAGTATTTATGTTATTGTTACAATTTTTAGATTTAGCATATTTAGCATTTTATAAACTTTATAAAATGTTTATAGTTTATAAACACCAAAATGTTTGACACATTCTTCTAAAGTTAGGAACGTCGGAAATTTTGTGTTTGTTCGATTATTTCTTTGTTGTAATAGTGCTTCTTGACAATATTTCTTTTACCATTGGAAATCCTGTTTATTTTCCTTTAAATAATGAATATTTAACTGAAGACCTGAGTATGAATTTGAAACACTTGCCAAATCTTATCTCCCAATGCCAAACAGTTGATTCTGCTATTTACTCTTGTTTTGAGCTTCTGGTATTCCACATGCTGATAATCAGGTGCCTGATTGGTGCCTGATTAGCAGCACCTGTGAGCATGGGCCCTGCTACAGTTCCACACAGTTGCAGTGTATAGTTGCACAACTGATCACTGCTACAGTGATCAGTTGTGCGCACGCGTCAACTGGCATGCTGCCTGTTTTATATAATTTTCTTAGAATTTAATAAAGTTGATTCTGATGAGTTGATGTCTGCTCCAAGCATGCTATATTTGACTGTGTTCCACAAAACCAAGTTGCAGCACCACAACAAGACCGTTTCGTTACCCTGTTAACACTTAGGGTGTCTTCTACAAATTTGCGGTCAAGGTCTACAAGATGATATGGCTGATGGTTTTCTACCCAGACAATTCAGAACAGATTGCGCACAGTCAATCTCTGGTCTTATAGGGCTTTCAGGTCTGTCTGCCGTCATGTCATCAACATCTGCACTGGAAGCTGAACATGTGAAAGAACGTTATATGCATCGATGAGTCCAGATTCTGCCTACAGCAGTTGGATCATAGTATCAAAGTGTGGAGAAGACGCAAAGAATGCTATCCCAATTGCTGTAGTCATAGGGTAACATCTTTTGGTGGAGGCAGTGTGATGTGTGGGGTGGCATCTCCTTCACTAGAAAAACAAGGCTTCTCATTACTGGAGGAAAACTCCAGAGACTACCTCCATATTTTGGGAGTGGAGAAGATGGAAAGGCCTGCCTGCAGTCTTGATCTCAACTCCACTGAACACTTGTGGAATCAGCTTGGGGGTGCTTTGCCAGAGTTACCAACACAACCACACTGGATGACTAGTGAAAAATGCTGATTGAAGAATATGATGCCATCTTACAGCAGTATGTGACCAAGCTGGTGACCAGCATGAGAAGGAGGTGCCAGGCTATCCGGTCTTTAAGTCTGATGTCATTAGCCATGTCTGGGCCCAAACTCCGCTGCAGGTCCCAAAGTCAAACGATCACTGCAGCATTACTGAGAGTTATAAAACTGTCTTAATTCTTTCATCTGTAATAAAATGATCAGTGTGGCTGCTCTACCAGGTGTAACAATTAAGTTTAAAATCCAGGCATCCATGAAAACAGAATTTATGAAATTTAACGGAGTTAGAAGTTAGCAGGGAGTTAGCTCGCTAGCTTCCATCTAAATATAATATACCATGTTCTGAGAGATTTCTGAAACAAATTAAGACGTACAGCTCTGCTATCAGTTCCGACATAAATGAAGACAGGAAAGTAAACAGCAGTGAAGTTTGTAGGGTTACTGAAGTTTAGCTAGCTAGTATATAATGATGTGCTACGTGATCGCTAGCACCACAGCTATGTTAGCATAATATAAACAGTGAAGCTGGAGGACAACGCTAACGAACAGAGGACTTTTTTCCACTCGATAAAAGTTAACGTGAGGGTTCCCAATGGTTGGGGCAATGGGGCAAGTGCAATCACATGGCAGGATGCTGTAAACGGACCAAACTTCAGTCAGGAGAACAACTGAGATAATCCATCCACAATACGAGGTTAGTCATTAATATACTACTGCATGGGCTGAGCTGTAGTTACATCATAAGGTTTTAAAAACTGAGCTTTAAAATGATTAGCGGTAATAAAAACCAAGAGAGGCCGACAGTGATCACTGACTGTTTTTAGGGGCTTGTTGAGATTAAATAGAACAGATACAAAGCATTAAAACATGTTAAAAACACAACAGCCTTATTAAGCGCAGAGTAGTTTGGGCCCGGAAGCAGGATTCACCACGTCATCACTTAAAGAGCGGATTGTGGCTGTGTGTGGTTCTTCCACATGCTACTGAGTGCCCTGTTTGTTAAGTCAATAAATTGTTAAATTGCCAATATGTATGGTTTCTTCAGACTTCAATCATCCAATCTAATAAACAACGCCAAACAAGAGTCAATAGCAGAATAAGCTGTTTGGAATTGACAGAAATGATTTGTGAAGTTTTTCAAGGGCACAACCCATATACTCAACTCTGCTGCTAAACCCACAAATGCATTTTCCTTACAAATGTAGCAAGGGGAAATAAATATGCTTTCCAATGCCTGTTTATTGTGACCATGCCAAGAAGCATCATTACAACAAAGAAATAATCAACCAACATAGCAAAACAATAAGGAAATCTAAGTTTTCAACTTGTGGAAGGTCTGTATTTGATGCCAGCTGAAAACCAAAAACGCAGCAAACACCTTAACATTTCAAGTGGTGAATACTGTGGACTCAACAATGGCGTGATATGGTTGTGGGGTATACTGTATCATAGCATATGGAAATATTTTCAGTCTGCAAAAGTCCCTTTGCCTTTCTTTACTTCTATGTTCAGATCAAAGCAACAGACAATGGGCGTCCTCAGAAGTCCTCCACAGTGCGCCTGCACATCGAGTGGATCCGCCGACCACCTGCTTTCCCTCTCCCGCTGATTTTTGATGAACCATTCTACAATTTCACTGTGATGGAGAATGACAAGGTGGCTGAGATTGTGGGTGTGGTATCTGTGCAGCAGAGCTCCACCCCTTTGTGGTTTGACATCACAGGTAAAATGCCCCTGTAATGGAGAATGCTTTGTAAACCACTTGACGGTTTTGTTGTGTAAGGAAGGGTGTGCTCAGGTTTGATGCATGTTGTGTTGGTATAAATGAGGTACAGCTCAGACACAGTGGCCTAAATGGTACGCTCTCCCCATCCCAGTTACCATAGTGACTGCTTTTCAGATCCAAGTTCAAGCAATCTAACTGTTGGTAGTCTAATATGGATTAAAATCAGGATGAAACTTAAAATAGGTACATTTGTTTATTTTTCTCTCTTTATTTAAAAAAAGGATTGTTTCATTAAAGTAGTCACAGCCATATTAATAAGCAGGGCAATTTACTATTATGCTGCTATCACAAAAAATGTGTCAACTGGAGGGGAGTGATCAACTAAAACTGTGTTAATTAATAAACATAGCTGAGCTAAGTTCATTGCAGTAACAACCCGCATTGTATCAGAAAAAATAGACTTTAGAGAGTGAGTAATGTATTCCAAAAAAACAAACAAAAAAAAGACACATCACAGCTCTCCAGCTGTGATGGCTCCAATCAGCCCAAAATATATAGATAAATATATAGATATAGATAAAATCCCAAAATACACTCTTTGTCTTTCTAGCCAGTGTGCATTCACCTGGAGATACCTTCTGACTTGTGCTTCTGGTTTTCCATAGCTCTGCCTCTCTTTGTATTTTTTCTCTGTTTTCTGTCCATGTCCCTCTCACTTCAAAGACATTTTTCTCACTTCATTTGTGTGTAATGATGGTTTCTCATAATCTGAAACTTAAAAAAATGTGTTTTAGTTATTTAGGAAACAATATGCGAAGGTAAACATTTTATTTAAAAAAAAAAAAAGGATAAAGTCTAATCAGAACATTTAGCATTACAGCAGCACAGGTAAGTCAAGTGAAAGACTATGTAGTGTATGTGATCATGGGTATATGTGATAATCACTTGAAAATTTAGCGGAAGACACAGACCAAGAATCCCAGCTGATGATGCAATTAAGAACAACTGCACTTTATGTTATTTCCAATGTACATTAACTTCACTAACTTCAAGAAAAATGCAGTTTTTAATATGCATTTTCTGATGGATAAACTACAAGCATAAAATCCACAATTTTGCCCCAAGTGATCATCCAGTGAAGCTTTCAGCTATGAGAGGAAAACCCCTGCTCAGCACAGCCACACACACCTAAGGGTGATACCTAGTCAGTCTGCTAGCGAAATTTGCCCCCTTAGTGATGCTATCCCAAAGCGTCACAAGATTTCTCCATCACTCATCCCTCATTGCCCCTAATTTCTTTTTCCCCCATATTTGCCACACTTACATGTTTCAGGTCATCAAAATACATGTTAATATCAGACAGAGACTGGGTTAATTAAAAGCCTTACAATTTGCTTTGTAACTATTTCCAGACTGATAGATGTCGATGGCTTTGTTTCTCAACTGTTTCTTCAGATAGTGGCATGATGTGTTGCTTCTTGAGACCTTAACGTACATCACTTTGTTAGACAGGTTCTGTTTAACTTCTGTGCTTGATTCAACAAGTCTGTCAGTAATCAGACCTGAGTGTGGCTAGTGAAACTGAACTCACCTTTTCAAAAACTGTGTGTGACACATGAATGACGGACGCGACCACGTAGTTTGCTCTTCCTAGCACTTTTTATTCAGTTGATGTTCTCACAACACTCTGTTGCAGTTTTTCAGTTGCACCCCACACACAACAACCACAACCTCAGGTCCTAGCATGTCTTATGCAGGGGAGGTGTGATGAACTGATGGAGCTCCGGTGTGTCAGCCTCCCCTGCAGCCACACCACAAACCATGCCCCGCCACATTGTGGTTAATGATAGTTAATTCATGATTTAACAAGGGAGGCAATTACTTTTGCACACAGAGCCAGGTAGGTTTGGATAGCCATATAATTTCGTTATGGATTAATAAAGTATTCTGATTCTGATGGGCTCAATAAATGCAATCATCATTTACTGACAAATATGTAAAAGAATAAGAAATCAGGATAAAGGCAAATACTTTTGCACAGCACTGTATAAACTTAGATGGTTATTCTACTTTCTTTTATCCTCCCCCTGGAGGCTCTCTGACCTTTCTGTCTCACCTCATCTTTCCTGTCTCTTCTCAATGCTTCATGCTCATAAGGTCCCAGGTCTTTCCGTGAGATGTTCTATATTCTACAGAGCATTTGTGGCAGAAACTGTTCCTCAGAAGGTATCTCCCTTCCACTACTGCTATTATCTGCCTTCTCAGCACCCTATTTTCTTTATTTTGCTGTCATTTTCCCTTATTATTTTATTTTTATTTTACTGTTGTTTTTTTTTTGCACCAATGATGCACTCCTCTGCCTGTCATCTGTGCTTGTGGTGCATGTGCTATAACTGGTTAGTTGGATGTGGCTGGTTTTTCTCGTGTGTGCATGTGTGTATGTGTCTCTATCTGTGTATGTGTGAGGCAGAGAGAGAGAGATGGATGGACTGTTGTAGCCAAGGTTAGTTGAAGAGATGCAGGTTTAGTAAAACAATACAATTTTTGTATCTATAACAATGACAGGTTACCCCAGCAGAAGTTCTGTCTAATGACCTGCTGTTAGCAACAGCTTTACACAATTCCTTATGAAATTAACATGGCTTTATGAACCCCTTTTCAAACGCAGGCTCACACATGCATTCAAATCTCCCATTCTGTGCTGGCCTGTTAGCTAAACTAATGGCTGGAGTTGACTCTTGAACAGCAGCATTGGGTCAGAAAGGCAAAACGTCTAGCAGTCTACATAAAGCAAGAGCACCAACCCCCCAGTGTCTAGCAGGCAGAGGTGAACCCAAACATCCTCTACTAAAAATTGCACGAATCCATCTCACAACACAAAAAGCACTCAGTACTTCAAATTATCTCACAGCCAGCAAATGAAATTAAAATTTACCTAAGGTCTCAGTCACACAGGTCTAGAGACCAGTTGGCAACCCTTGACAACAACAGGTTGTGCAGTTAAAAATGTTTGTTCCCTGACAGAGGTGAGTGGTTGCTGGAGATTGCCACCAGTTTGTAGGTGAAATTGGTTGAAAATGGGGTACTGCACCAAAAAATTTCTTCCGATTGCTTTGAACACTAGCAAATTACCACAGTCATCTGTGATTTACTTACTTATTCAGTGGTTGTGAATCTTGAAAAAGTGTGATGGGGGTGCCGGTTTAGCTCAGTGAGTGAGCAGGCGCCCATATGCCATATGGCTGGAGAGCAGTAGGCCCAGGTTCAAGCTAGACCTGTGGTCCTTTGCTGCATGTCTTCCTCTCTCTCTCTCTCTCTCCTCACTTTCCTTTACTGTTTGCAGAGGCTAAAAGGCCCCCCAAAAAAGTTGAAAAATGTGTACGTAAGATAAAAAAAAAAATTTGTGATGAGCTGGAAACAGAAAAAAAAGTAAAAGTTGTGCCTTAATGCTGCAACCAACATGCTTGAAAATATTGATGGTGAACATTCTCAGGTTCTAGTTTGCTTGTAACACTGCTCAGCAAGTAGTTTGTGTGTTTTTGGAGACAAAAAAATCACTCTGACTGTGTGGGATGTAGCCTGGTGCAGTAACAAATTGGACTGACACTCTTTTAGAGCAGTAGCACTGCGCTTTATATGATCTTTATGTGATCTCAAAAAAATCCTTCCTGCACATGGATCCTGGCATCAGTTTCGAACACAAATTGGCACTGTGGCAATCCATGGTCTTATCTGCCTAGATATACAAAAAGTCACTACTCTAGGGTGAACTAATGACGTGGGACTCCATTTTCTGTACTCCCGCAACAGAAAATGGATTTCATGGGCTAGTTCCACACCATTTTTTTATGTTCTTTAAATGCGGTGTCATGTTCAAGGTGCTCCTTCAACACTATCATCAACAAAAAGCGCAAATCCACTACATTTCCCAGCGTGACAAGCTTAACTGAGAGAAAACTACAACTGAATTAGGTCCTGAAGGCCACTTAACAGTCTTGTGATAAACACTGTTAAGTCTTTATCACAAGACTGTTAAGTCTTGTGATAAAGCGCAGAAAGCCACACCCTTACTGGCCAGATGAATATGTCCCTGACCTCTTTCCTCTTTGGATAAAAACTAAAAGTTCTGTGGTACCTAATGAAGGCAGTTCCAGAAAAAGTTCAGTCACTAGCTGTAGCAAGTTTAGACAGTAGGTTGACTGGAGGGTCTACACAAGACAGATAATGCCATAGCACAGATGTAGTGAAATTCCTAAATTGACAGTTTTAGGTAGTTAGGTAGTTTAGGTAGGAATTTTTCAATCTCACTTACAATTTAAAAAAAAAAAAAAAATTTCCCCATTTTTTTATGTTTGCTTGATTGCCTAAAAAATATCAGGATATTTAAATCGACCTTTATACAGGTGAGCCAACCAGGTTAAATTGTGCTCTGCAGCCCACTATCCATGATCATAATAAGTCTACTAAAAGTGCAGAATGTCAATTTTGTCTATTCAGAGGTGTGGCAGTTCAGCACAGTTTAGCTCACAGTGGGGTACACTGCTATTCTTTCCAAAGTCAACAGTTTTTGCCTTAGTTTTCTTAAGGATTGGGTTGTTTGTTCTTACACCACAGTCCCAATATGTTCACCTCCTGCCTGTAGGCTGGCTTGTCCCCATTAGTGATAAATCCCACCACTGCTTTGTCATCTGCAAACTTCACTATGAGGCTATTGCCATAGTGAAGCTCAGAAGGAAACCTGGGAAAGCAGGAAGCTCAAAAGGAGACTCAGGGGATGCAGGAAACTCCAGTGGAGACTCGGGTTGCATAGGCCGGGACTGCACAAGACTCATAGCCAACTCCATAAGATAGGGATGCACAGGGCACTCTGGAGGCTGGTGCTGTTTTGGAAAACATGCAAACCTCCTTAGGTGCTGTGGCTAGGACCTGGGAAAAGAATTGGGTTCAAAAGACAGCTGGGCTGTGGCCACCCCCACCCTAGAAGCACTTGGTGGAGGGTGCTCAGTCTCAGGGTAGGCCCACAGTGGAGAAAAAGCCTGTAATACATGTACGTTCTCTAAAAGGCCCCACTCAGATGCACTAAAAAAGTTTCAGTGGATGCAGGCTATGAAACATTGTCTGGAAAATTGTTTAGAATAACCAGCTCAGGAACATGTTAAACAGTCCCAGATAGTGCTAGCATATTATTATTGAATGAGCTGGCTGGAGAACACAATGTATTTCTGGCTGAGGAATATCAACTCTTTGTGAATGAAGAGAACAAATGGTTTCAGAATGATCTTTATAATGAGCAGTCTGAAGAAGAAAGTACAGTTCTTAAATTCGCTGGCTCAGAATCACCACTCTAAAACAAAAAACTAGCTGGCTTAGCATCTTCCTGCACCAATTTTAATAGCAGCTGAGTAAGTCAAACAAGGGACAGATCCAGGGTTATCTTGTGCAGAAACACAATATGCACTGATTGCAGGCTCAGAAACACAGATTTTAGTCCTTATCTTGGCTGGCTGGACAGAAATGGGATTCACCAGTTTAGCAACGTAAAATTCATATTTTTTGCCACAAGCACAGAACAGTCTTTTCCTCTAGAGACTCAGGAACACAAAACTCATCAATTTAATTACATTACTCACAAATAAGAGAATTAGTCTCAGTTTGAAGGGCTTCAGCCACAGGAAACGCAGTCTCATAATGATTCAGCTCACAAACAGAATCTAGTGTTTCATTGTGAGCTGGCACAGGAGCTACAAATACAGTCCTAGAATCTGGTTTGGCAGACTCAGAGAAAACACTCAATCTGATCCATAAAAGGTAATAGTCTTTTCAAGCTTATAACATGTGTGTTCGCCGTGTAGATAATTGGCTACAGCAGCTTAGGTTTCCAGGCTATTATGCCCGCAAAAGCGGCGATTGCTACCACCAAGTCAGAAGATCGATTACCCTAACATTCTTTGTGAGAGGGGGAGGAGCCGAGAACACTTTTCCGTAAACACTGGTTCATTCTAGTTAGAGTGTAGTGAGAGGAATGTGAGGATCCAAATGCAGACAAGCAGAGGTGAACTGGTAGTGATGGTCCATTTGAAGCTAAAGCTTGGGCATATGTGTCAAAAAAAAAAAACCCCACAGTGCTTTAGAAGCAGTGCGCAGAGGCTTGGTTCATCATGTGATAAATAATGTACAGACCTTCATTTGGCACACCCCTACTTTAGTAACTGATTTGATGGTTCATAAGGAAGTGAATTATTTGTGGATTAATGGTTTTTTGGTGGTGATTTTTGAACCAGTGTGCAAAAGGGAGAGACAGGGAGCAAGTCAGAAGACGTTCTGCTGTTTCTAAATGAAAACCATATAAAATAACCTTACATGCATTATGTTTTTATTTTACCAGTTAATAAGCACTTTTACCCCCAGATAAAATACACTATAAGAAATACACTATACATTTAAGTTATATAAATATACCTGTCCACTGGTTAATTGTATAAACATGTGGAGACAGGACCTCACTGCACAAGCATACTCCAAACCTATTATGGGATTGTGTTGTGACTTCTTAACATTTACAATCATTGAGATGTGACAAGCAAAGAAAGATTATCCTTTAGAATTATTTACTACCGACATCACATAATGTTATGTTTTTCACCCAAAAAATTACATCTTCAATGCACCCCAAAAGTTGATTCTGTTCATCTGGATGTAGAGTTTTCAGTGGGAGAAACGTTTCGTCACTCATCCAAGTGGCTTCTTCAGTCTCAGCTGACTGCAGGTTTCCCCAACCTTATAAACAGTACATTGCATAATTACTGAAACTAGCCCACTGAAGGAAACATGAGCTGGGAGGTCAGTTCCTTGATCAATAATATGCAAATTTTCAAGGCCATTGATCAACAACTACTGATCAAGGCCCATTGATCAAAAACCACTGCTCAATGGCCATGAGTACCATTCACAGAAAGTTGGGGAATGGCTGCAATTACAGCAAAAGGACCAACAAGTGCTCAGCATCTCTGGAAACTCCTTCAAGACTGTTGGAAAACCATTTCAGGTGACTACCTCATGAAGCTCATCAAGAGAATGCCAAGAGTGTGCAAAGCAGTACTTACTCAAAGTACTCAGTTCATTACTCAAAGCTTTTCACCGCAGTCCTCTTTTGTGGCATCTGGTGGCCCAAAATCTTTTGGGATTTACTTACCTGGATGATTGAGCATGCATCAAGACATCTTCAATGCACCACAATGGTAGCTTGATACCAGACAGAATTGTCACATGATATTAAACAGAAGCTGTTAACTCAGCTCTGTAGAGTGGGCAATCATAATGAAGCAGTTCATTTTAAACTGTAGATTTAAGCTGTTCTTCATATTTTGGGCCACCAGATGCCACAAAAGAGGACTGTGGTGAAAAGCTTTGAGTAATTAACCGTTTTTTCAATACAGGCTTCAATGCTTCAGAAAGCTTCATTTGGCCATTAATACTAACTGGAGTGAACTAAAGGTGACCCATTTATAATGGTTGATGGCAAAGTACACATAGGTGAAGCATAAAGTACCAAATAAAACAAAAGGCCAAAACTCAAACCATGTTATATATTTTAGATTCTTCAAAATAGCCACCCTTTCCTTTGATTACTGCTTTGCACACTCTTGGCATTCTCTTGATGAGCTTCATGAAGTAGTCACCTGAAATGCTTTTCCAACAGTCTTGAAGGAGTTTCCAGAAATGCTGAGCACTTGTTGGTCCTTTTGCCTTCACTCTGCGGTCCATCTCATCCCAAACCATCTCCACTGGGTTTAGTTCAGGTGACTGTGGAGGTCAGAGCATCTGTTGCAGCACTCCATGACTTGGTCAAATAGCCCTTACACTGCCTTGAGGTGTGTTTGGGGTCATTGTCCTGTTTAAAAATAACTAATGGCCCAACTAAACGCAAACTGGATGGGATGGCATGTCGCTGTAGGATGCTCTGGTAGCCACACATGAATTAACTTGATACAAGAGGCTTGATACAGGAGGGAGAAACACTAAAGGAGGAATAAACTGTAAAGCAATTTGGAACAACACATAACAGTAAGTACACTAAAAGAATGAATACAAGAAATAACTATCCATCCATCCATCCATTTTCTTCCGCTTATCTGGGGCTGGGTCGTGGGGGCAGCAGCCCAAGCAGAAAAGCCCAGACCTCCCTCTCCCCAGCCACCTCCTCCAGCTTATCCAGGGGAACACCAAGGCATTCCCAGGCCAGCCGAGAGATATAATCTCTCCAGGGTGTCCTGGGTCTGCCCGGGGCGTCCTCCCGGTGGGACACGCCCAGAAAACCTCACCCAGGAGGCGCCCAGGAGGCATCCTTGTCAGATGCCCGAACCACCTCAACTGGCTCCTTTCGATGTGGAGGAGCAGCGGCTCTACTCTGAGCCCCTCCAAAATGGCTGAACTTCTAACCCCATCTCTAAGGGAGAGGCCAGCCACCCTTCGGAGGAAGCCCATTTCCGCCGCTTGTATTCGCGATCTCGTTCTTTCGGTCACTACCCACAGCTCGTGACCATAGGTGAGGGTAGGGGCGTAGATCGACCGGTAAATTGACAGCTTCACTTTTACACTCAGCTCTCTCTTCACCACAACAGACCGGTACAGCGTCCGCATCACTGCAGCCGCTGCACCAATCCGTCTGTCGATCTCCGGCTTCCTTCTCCCATCACTTGTGAACAAGACCCCGAGATACTTGAACTCCTCCACTTGGGGCAGGGTCTCGTCCCTGACCCGGAGTGGGCACTCCACCCTTTTCCGGCTGAGGACCATGGCCTCAGATTTGGAGGTGCTGATTCCCATTCCCACACAATAAAACAAAAAGTCTTACTGCTTTGAAGACGATCAGCCAGCTCCTCCTCATTCATTCTCCTCAGAAAGTGAAGTGTGATCTTCAGAAATGCCTCCCTGCTGCTTCTCTTCTCTTTGTCCTCATACATCACTGTCTCATCATCCAGCCTCTGACTCAGAAACCTCTGGAACTCCTTTAGCTCATTTTTCATAAATGTGACAATTTTTTTCTCAAGGAGCTGGAATAGAGAGATATAAACTTTATGTTGAACAAAATCTATGACTACCACTGAACTATAAATCTACCACTGTCCCACACTTTTAGTACTATGAATGTTTATTATATGATTCTTGATTTAGTGTAGCGGCTGTGTCTCTCTTTTTACACACCATAAACACAGAGTCCAGGTGATGTTTGTGCTCAGATTGATCTGATGTGTCCTGGTTAATTCTGCAAATGAAAGATATACAGAGAGGTAAGAAATGTTTCGTCACTCATCCAGGTGACTTCTTTAGACTCAGCTGCAGTTTCCGTAGAGTGAGCTCTACGAAAACCAGAATGGAATTTATCCAGAACAGCTATAAGCTGCTTAACCACAACCTTTTCTAAATCTTAGCAATGAATGGTAATTTTGAGAGAGGAGGAGTTTAAGACCCGACACATAAATATAGACAAATAGGCACACACGGACGCTAACATGTATTCCCACCCTCGTGCACACATATTTAAATACTCACACACTCACCCAACATGGAAACACATAGAAATGTATGCAGTACACACACTCACACTCCCCAAAGAACTCTATACTCCCGGGTCCAGGCACCAGCACCCCTGCAGGGGCAATCTGCCCCCAGACCCAGGAGATGGTTCCCTTTACTCTTGGGTGGAGATGAGCAGACCGCCCCCGTACGGTCCCAGATGGCCAGCTCCTCCTCCCACCCCCCGCCCCAGACGGTGAACAGAGAACAGGGTTGTGAAGACCCCAAACCTTACTCCACCCACTCATATGTGGTGTTGACGCATGCTGTTTAAAGTGCATTTAAAACAGGGGAGGGGCATGGTGACAACAACTCTCTGCGAGGGGTAGTTGGCACCATGATATTGTTTTCGTGATTATCAATCCAGGTCCTTGCTTGCCGTTTTCTTTAGCTAAGTCAGCCACCTGATCCTCCACGTCGGAGATACGACTTTCAGCCTCTATAAGTCTCGTTTGGATTGCAGCTTCAGAGTTCTGGAGTTTTGTTATGTTGGATTTAATCAGCATGACATCAGCTGCAATGCCGTACAACATCACCCTGATCTTGGCAATCTCAGCAAACAGGCCATTTTTTAATCTATTTTCTGACCTTCTTGGCTATCAAGACTAGCAGGCTTAGCTTCTCCGATAGCAACAGTTGACAGGAGGAACTGCACACTTCATTCTTTTTGACTGGATGCCATATTTCATCACAGATTTACTTTAAATCTTTCCAGTTTGGTTAGAATGCTCACCAGTGTTGAGTGGTATAGTAGTAGGAGTTGTTTCAAAGTTTAATTGTCATTATATTATCGACGGGGGTTCAGAGCTCCTTTACAGCGCAGCATCCTAGCATCTCGCCACATGACTTCTCAATAGTACAATATTATAATCTGTTTAAATGTTTACCTGTGATGAGCTGGGTGGTGTCCAAAATAAGTAGGTTGATGCACAGAGTGGTCACTCTTCAAAGGTGTAAAGCTGGCTTCAGGAGAGTTCTCTGCCTGTGGATAGATCCTTGTAGAAATAAAAGAGGGTTTCATTTGAAACTTATCTCCCTAACATTTTCTATGACAAGTTCAAACCAAAATTAGGAGTTAAATAAAGCCCAAAATCTTAGTAGAATGTTGATGTGGCCAAACTTTCATATTAGGATTTTAGACCAAAGAGTTGATACAAAAAAAAAGGTGCTACAGTCTTCCTCAGCACAATGGTCTGATGTAAAGGAGTAAGAATAATTAACAGACCTAGAAGAAAACAGCACCATTGGACTCACAATATTCATTCTCCTGAAGTCAGACTTTAATTTGGAGCTCGCTGGCAGCAATTAAGTGTCCAGGGCTTCAGCCATGCATAAAGCTGTAATCGTAGGAATTTTTGTGAGGTGTATTGTCAGTGAGACTGTTGTAATGCAAGTTTACAGTAAAAGTAGGTGTATTCATTTGCAGTCTCTTAGATCACAACAACCAAATCACAACAACAGTCGCCTTGAGGCGACTGTTGTTGTGATTTGGCGCTATATAAATAAAATTGAATTGAATTGAATTGAATTGAATTGAATTGAATTAAATGAATGCAAGTGTCTGAGTCTTATAGTCTTACCAATCTGCTTTTAAATGGTGTCCAGCGTAAGTAGGTACATACATTGACTGATCACTCTCCAAGGGAACAGAGCTCAGTTCAACAGAGTCTGGTCTCTGCTGCTGGATCCTAACAGCACGGAACATGATCATTACTAACAGCATCATTTCACCTCAACTTTGCTAATTTTATCGGTTTTTTAGTAAGGGTAACATCCGTATGCACAACAGTGCCATTTTTAAGAAATGGATTTCATTGAGTAGTTTTATCTTACCTTTGATCTGCCTTTAAATGTTCAACATTAAAATAAATGGATTCATTCATGGATCGGTCACTCTTCATGGAAAACCAGTTTGTGTCAGACGATCCTGGTCTCTGATGATTCCTGATAGAACTGCCCAATAATTTAATAATTAACACTGCTGAATTCAAAGTTTTTGACATATGAAAAGGAACCATACAGTGAGAGTTCTTTAGGATATTTTAGTATAATCAATGGATACTCTCTACAAGACCAAACTAAATAGAGTCATAATAAATGTATTGAAGTTCCAGGTCAAAACTATTTCTAATATAAATGTCGGAAGGCAAAAAAAGAACTTTCTGAGCTTTATTTTGTTTTATCAAAACTCTTTTCTTTTATATTGAAATAAATATTTTGCTTATGTCGTGAATCTGTCCTTCTGTTGGTTAGAATTTAGAATTCTTGTTTAGTTTCTTAGTTCTAATTTTTTCTTTTTGTTAGGTTATATAATGTCCCTGTGTTCCCAGAATTAAATTATTCACTTCAATATATTAATTAAAATGTTCTTAACGTTAAAAAAAACAACAGACATAACCACTATATTGACACTGAGGTTAATAAACCTCAAGAATGTCTTTCCCAGCATTGTGTTCACTAGATAAAGACGTAATGATGACACTAAAGCCGTAACTATTTGAAAACCTTACCTCTTCACAGACTTTGACTGCTCTGCATATTTTTGTTCAAACATCATTTGGCGCTTCTTAACGGAAAAAGAGCTGTTAAAATAATAAAGAAAAGAAAATCATTCACCAAATAACAGACATTTTTTTAGTCTAAGGAGCTTGAAAGAAAAAAGCGTCTGGACTTCTTTAAGTTGCTTGAAGACGTTTCACCTCTCATCCGAGAAGCTTCTTCAGTTCTAGGCTCAAACGGTGGAGAGTCCCAGATTTAAGCCCTTAAAGAAGTCCAGACGCTTTTCTTTCCAAGCTTCTTAGGCTACGATGACCTGGATGACTGAAAACCTTCACAGAGACATTTTTTTTAGTTTTGGAAATGCTGCGTTAATGTAGCTTACATATGAACTGCAGTCTTTTTTTGTGTGTGTAGCATGGTAGCTTACTCATATGGAACTGTCAGCTGGCCTGCAATTCCCCTCTCCCCTTTCAAAACAAGAAATATAGGCCTTTGACGTGTTTAATATAAAGTTTACATAAGATGTCACCATAACAACTTGAAGTGTTAAATACGTGAAGGAAGAAGCCAGAGGCTGCTTAAAGAATCTTCTTGGCTTTTCTTTTCTGTGTGTTTAATAGTCTCAAGTTGCTCTCTGCAGGATTTGGGCCTTGTTGTTGGACTCATTATATTTTATCTACATACAGCGTTTTGGAACAGATAAGAAGCTGATTGTTAGTTTTCTGAAGAATTTGTGTCCGTATATAGAAAAGGGAGAGATCGGAAGTCTGTGTACGAAACATAATTTGGTAGTATTGCTGCTGAATCACAACAGAACTAAAATATAACCTTTACAGCCAATGTGAATTAATATTATAAGACTTATCAGGAACACAACATCAGTCAAAAGACACTCCACAAAAAATAAGAAGGAAAGCGAGAAAATATTTCTGCAACATTTTATTTTTAATCTGGCCTGAAGTTAACACGGCGTTCCACTGTAAGAACCACCTGTCAAATATGGTGCTGCTGTAATTAAGCTGCTTAGTGTGAGTGCTGAGCTGTGACATGGAGAAGAGTCATGGACAGTTAGAGATGGTCATCTCACCGCTGAGCTTTGGTCTGGCTCTCGTGTTCCCCACACAGAGTGGATTCAGAGGGAGGGACTCCCTCCTCTCTGTGCTCACGCTGATCCATAGCAGAGCCCACACCTTCACACAGACACAGCAACACACTCAGTCAGCACAACATTTATGGACAGGTTATTTTAAACTCCAAGAGTGTTACTAATGTCATATTAATTAGAATAGATAAAGAAAATTCTCTTTGTTGGAGAAAGACAGTTTTAATCTCATCGCACCCTGAATCTTTTTGTTGCAATTCCCTGAATAAACAAAATTTTTGAATCTCATCAAATGAAATAACACCAAACATGTTTTTAACACTTTAGAGACTGATGAAGAGAAATGACTCACCAGGTGAATTCAGCTCCACGTTCAGTCACACCGTTGTTTTACCTTCACCTGTACGATACCCTGCTCATTCCCCTTCTGAGGAATCTTCACAGTGAAACATGAGAAACAAAGTTTAACTACCCCACAGGACACAAAAGTGACTTTGTCATGTCATGTAAAGTAAATCGTACCTGAATTAATGAGTTTTCTTTTATGGTTACATAATAACAATTGTAACCACATGTAACCAACACAAAGACAGGCAGGTAAAACTACAGGACATTACTCCAAACCAAAACGCAGGATAAAGTGGTGCTTGTTTCCCTCCTCGTAACGAATAATGACAATCAGCTGACCTCCTGCAGCACAAAGGTCATGATCATGGTGCTCTTGTTACTGTGTTATGTTTAATGTAACTGCTGTTCGTGCTATTTGATAATGTTATTAGCACAAAGTTTAATTATTTTATGGTTTAGTAAAAAGATTAATGATCTCTGAACATTGAACGCTGAGACCGAAGGACTGAAAGAATGAGAAACATGTGATTGGAGATGCTAAGTAGAATTTTGAAGTTTCTTTGCAGTTTAAATATTTCACTTCAGACTGAAAATGAGACTTCTTCAGAAAACGTCTTTATTCAGTATCACATGAATGATGATGTTTAACAGTGTTTCCACAGCAGATCTGAAAGACTGTACAAAGACCTCTTACTGTAACATGTTTATGATCTTTTATAAGCTGTAAATCCCAAAATAATGAATCTGTTCCTGAATGCTCCTCAGGAAACGTTCACTGCCAGTGAAGATGTGTTGAAATTGATCAGGTGGATTTTCTTTGCTTTTAAACAACCACTTAAAGCAGGAACAAGAAAGAATCCATTGTCACAAGAGTCCTGTGATCAAATCACACTGAATTGACCTCTTGAAGATGGACTGAAAACCTGGGCTATTTCAGCTAACACTTTGGCTGTTAAATGATGCTGATATTGATATTTTGGTGGCTATTTAATTCTGTTTTTGCTGTTATTCATTCATTCTTATGTTCTAGGGAAACAAAGTCGTTTTCATTTTATGAGAAGTTTTAAACTCCTTAATCTCGAAAGCACAAATCCAATCATGCAAATCCACACAGCCACGAAACCGAGCTAAACACAGGGCATTGTTGCCTTTTTTTTCATCGTTTTACAAAGCCAGTATCCAACCATACTTATGTTTTGATGAGAAATATTGACATCCCAAACTCAAGTAGTTTCACGCACGTGTAAAACAGTTGTAGGGTCACCACCTCCATGTCAAAGTACTCAGCTGGCTGGATCATAAAAGGTCTCAGATACCTCCACAAGTACAGAGGTTTACATCTAGAAAACACATTACTAAAATGGGACAAAAACAGGAGTCTAACTGCTGTCGAAGCAAATTAGAATTTTTAAATCCAAGACATCTGAACCCCAAAGAAACATCTGAGGAAGTGCTGCATAATTAGATGAGCAATAAGAAAAAATAAAAAATTAATTCACAAACTAAACATTTAAAGAGACCAAAAATAGGAAATCTGTAATGGTTTAATCATTTGACAACTCCTTGTTCGGTTTTTTGTAATGTTCAAAAACAATTTTAGAGATTCTACCTGAACATAACAATAAAACTCAACAAAATAACACAATATATTTCTACTAGCTCAACAATTATAAGAGCTGTTTAACAGCAACACCCACTTACACCAATATGATTTAAGATTAGGTTTACCTTTGGATGGTGGAAATAAAAGAAAGTGAAATTATTCATCCAACAATGAGACTGACCAGAGAGGATAAACATGTAACTCACACCCTTCAAGGTTTTTAGTGTGTTAGCTCTTAAACTCTTCAATTTCAGGAGCTGTCTCAAGGAAATGTGATAACAGAGCTGCACTAACAGACACATGATGACCCTTGAACTCATTAAAGTCATTAAACATTAACTCTAAAAATCTTTATGTGTCAGATTATAACTCTGACATTTTCCATTCGCTTGTGCTCTGAGAGGCAGCGCACATTTCCTTTCCAGTAAAAGAGACTCATGTTGATTCTAGGAGGAGACACAAACCCAGCCTCATTGGGTCACTCCAGTGTATCAGCTGTGGTTCTCCTTTATCCTACTGGTCATCCTGCTGAAGGCACGTGGTTAACTTAAGAGAAGTTGTAAAAAAGGTATAGGCAAAAATTTTTCCATCAGACTTGCCAACAGGGTGGTTCATGATGATGATACATCAAACCAGTTTCCTCATCTAAACTCCTACAGTGTTCGTTGGAGCATTCGTGTTTTAATATTTTGTCTTTTTTTATTTACAGAAGCAAGTAACTAAAAAAATTCAGTGGTTTTTTAATTTGCACTATTCATGTGCAGCACATGTTTAGCTCTGTTTATAAAAACTCATAATAGAGCTTGATAGAGCTTTTTATAAAAGCTCTATCATAATAACCACACAAATAATATAATGAATAATACAATTAAATAAATTCAATTCAATTCATTTTTATTTATACAGTGTGGTGGCCCACCAGAGGGCTCCACTCACACCCAGGTCGGGAGGAGGGGTTCTGCTGGTTTTTGGCGCAATGGGTTCACTTGTTGTTTGGAGGTGAATAAAGTCAGAATGGAAAGTTACAGCTCCTGTGTTGTCTGTACAATACCTCCACATTGGTGACCCTGGATTTGGACATGTTGCAGGCCACGAATGACTTTGGCCTTGCCCTGGATGCACCAGCGACCGCCGGCCCTCTGCTTCCTGCCGCGGCATTTCAGTTGCTGGACATTGTGCAGCGCTCAAACAGCGCCTGGGCCTCTCCACTTCACATGGTGCCCAAATCGGATGGACGGTGGCAGCTGTGCGGGGATTTTCGGCGTTTAAATAACGTTACTCCATTCCACACATTCAGGACTTTTCCGACCACCTTGCTGGTACTTCGGTGTTTTCGAAAATTGACCTGGTGCAGGGTATCACCAGGTTCCGGTGCACGCCGAGGACGTTCCTAAAACTGCCGTTATCACTCCCTTCGGTTTGTTTGAGTTTCTACGCATGCCGTTCGGGCTGAAAGGTGCCATGTAGACTTTTCAGCGCCTGATAGACTCTGTTTTGCGGGGCCTGCCTTTCGTTTTCGTCTACCTGGACGATATACTGGTGGCCACCTGTTCGATGAGCCAGCACGAGTCTCATCTGCGCCAGATTTTCCAGCGTTTGGTGGAGCATGGACTGATCATCAACCCGTCTAAATGTCAGTTCAGATTACCGGTCCTGGATTTCCTGGGGCCCCGCATTTCCGCTGATGGTGTGGTTCCGTTGCCGCGGCGAAGTCAGCGCTGGCTAATGCAGCCCTGCTGGCCCACCCGTTTCCGTCAGCGGAGATCGCATTGACCACTGACGCGTCAGATGTCGAGGTGGGCGCCGTGTTGGAACAGCGCGTCTCCGGCGTCTGGCATCCACTCGCCTTTTTCAAGTCGCATGCTCCGTGACGCCGAATGCAAGTACAGCATTTTCGATAGGGAGTTGCACTCTGCACCTCACCACGTATGTCGACCATAAGCCTTTGACCTTCGCTATGTCCAAGATTTCCGACCCTTGGAGCGCGCGCCAGCAGCACCAGTTAACGGCCATTTCGGAGTTTACGATGGACATTCAGCACGTGGCTGGTAAATCCAACCGGGTCGCTGACTGTCTGTCCCGCGTGTTGGTTTCTCTCGTGTACGTCGGCTTTGACTACTCCGCCATGGCCGCTGAGCAGCGCGCCAACCCGGGCGTCCTTGCACTTCATTCGCTCAGCGCCAGGTTCGTTTGGCCGGGCCTACGGAAATCGGTGAAGAGCTGGGCTGCGGCGTGTGTTCCATGCCAACATTCAAAGATCCACAGACACACGCAAGTGCCCCTCGAACCCTTCCGCTTCCCTGGTCGGCGTTTCAACCACGTGCATGTCAATCTCGTTGGCCCTCTCCCGTAGCCAGAGGGTTTCACGCATCTTTTGACTGTGGTGGATTGCATGACCAGGTTGCTGGAGGCAGTCCCCCTGGCCTCCATGACGGCGGTCCCCCTGGCCTCCATGACAGCGGAGGCGATGGCCAGGGCTTTCGTGTCGACATGGGTTTACTGTTTTGGTCCCCCCGCTGACATTACCTCAGACAGGGGCCCCCAGACTCATTTCGGAGCTGTGGTCTGCCATGGCTGATGGCCTGGAGGTCAAGGTCCACCGCACCACGGCGTACCACCCGCAGGCCAACGGGATGTGCGAGCAGTTTCACCAATCACTCAAGGCCGCGCTCCGGGCTTCTTTATCGGGTGGCAACTGGGTAGACCGTCTTCCTTGGGTTTTATTGGGATTGCGTAGCGCAGTAAAAGAGGACCGGAGGTTTCGCCGGCTGAGCTGGTCCTTGGTCACCCCCTCCGTGTGCCCGGGGAGTTTTTGCCTGAGAACCCCCCCCCATGTTTCGATACCTCTGTGCTGTCTTCCCGCCCCCTGGGGGGGTCCCTTTTCTGTTCCGGGCCCCATGCACCACTGCCTGCCCAACGTTTTTGTTCCGAGATCGTTGGACTCCTCTCAGTTTGTTTTTGTCAGGCACGATGCTCATCAACCTCCCTTGCGTCCGCTTTATGACGGGCCGTATAGAGCTATTAAGCCGGGCCACAAGCACTTCATTTTGGACTTCGGGGGTCGGCAGGAGGTAGTTTCAGTGGACTGGCTTAAACCTGCGCGCGTTCTACAGGATGATCCGCTGG
>VUQG01014709.1:0-35490 GCA_015106755.1 Etia nguti
TGTGATCAATAAAAAACACAAAGAATAAAGTGCATTAAATAAATTGCTATATGATATTGATCGGTCAAACAAAATATAGAAAAATCCTACAGAACTACCAGGTTATTTACTAAAGATGCTGCTTTGTGAGATAAAATGTTGCTCTCTTTTGTTGAGGTGGGAAGGAGGTCACCAATAGGGAAGAGCTGAAGTTAGTACAGTGGGCTACGTGGACATGTGTTTTGGGCCCTGAAGTTAATGGAATATGGCCCAAATACTCAGACATCAACGACATCAACTCTGTGGACGCCAACTTTAGCAACCAAGTCTTAGTAACTGCTGACGACTATGGATTAGTCAAACTTTTGCGATATCCATGTGTAAAAAAAGGTAAAGACGATCTCATTTTATTACAAAAATACAGTCAAGTAGTGGCATTTTAGCATAATTTAATACTCTTCTTCTGATGCATTATCTCTTGATTTCAGGTGCAAAATTTAAAAAGTACTTAGGCCACTCGGCTCACATAACCAATGCTAGATGGTCACATGACTACCAGTGGGTAATAACTATCGGGGGTGCTGATCACTCAGTGTTCCAGTGGAAGTTTGTTCCCGAAAGAAAGTCTAAAGAAGCTCTGCATATAGCACCTCAAGGTACGGTATTGCCCTCACCCTGGCTTTATTTGCATCACTGTACTTACTGTAATGTAGCGATTTATGTCCTTCAGAACTGTAGGTTTTACTTCTGATCAATCCATTAAGGAATATTGCAGTGTTACATTTTAATGTAGGTGATGACTTGCATTACTGCTATTACTTATTTCATAAAGTCAGTGGCTGCTGCCAACATGACATCAAATTAGTCTGAGTGTGGAAGCTGGATGTCTACTCAATCTCCTCTTCAAACAAGAGGAATACTGTGTACAGCAAATTCTGTCTTACGTATTGTTCATTTCCATTTTACTGGGAGTTACACAAAAGCCCTTAGTGTCATGGCAGACATTTTTAAAAGTTATCGAAGGGAAAGCACAGATATATTATTGATGGCTGAATTCCACTTATGGGAGTTCCTACTCTTGTACATGCTGGTTTACAGTAATGGCTTACTAGGATACTTAATGGACCTGTGCCATCATTAATTCTGCCTGTGCTTTTCCTACTCCAAATGCCTGCTGTGATAACGGTCTGTGATACCACTTTCTTGTCTGTGTGGTATAAATAAAATAAATGGAGCCAGGAGATTATTACTTTGCTTTCAAAAATTGCTGGAAAAAGAGAGATTATTTGGCTTGGCTCTGTCAAAAAATACTGCTGCAACACTCCTCCCACTGTCTTCCCGTGGTCCTAGCCTGTCTTGGAGGGCAACTGGTTAACTTCCAAAGGTGTTCAGCTAATGCAGCTCACCTGAGTGTTTCAGCCCATTAAAACTGGCCAGTGTATTAATTTGATTGTTCTCTTCTCTGCAGCTAGCATCAGCCTTTATTTTTGCGTTTATGTCTAACAACTCCACAGCGCATGTCCTGATATTACTAGCTTCAACTACATTTGTTTAATTTTGTGATATTCTATCTTATTTAAGTAAATATATTGCGTAGACTACTTGTCATTTGCTTTTCGGCAGTCTGTGAAAAATTGGGGGCTTGTCCAGGATCTTTTTTGCTCACAGACAGCAAAATGAACCAGCTTAGTTGGGGAGTTTTTTTCTCACAATGTGGTCATGCTATGCTTAATTGTAACATGATTGCCTTCACTCTCTGGCTAGCCTCCCTCGCACTGCGTTTAATAATCAGGGCTAAGCACACTTCATTTTGACCTACCATCTCCACTTCTCTCTCTCTTTCATGCACACAAGCTTTTGAAAAACACTCTTGAAAAGCACCATGGTCCATGATTTTATGCATTTTGTGGCTTAATTGGGAACATTTTGGAAGCATTGTTATTTTGTTCTCTAAAATGCCTTATAGAGCCATTAATTACTTAATTATAGAGATATTTATGGATGCAGCTGTTGTTGACTGTGCTGATAGTGCCCAAGTCTAACTGAACCATGCTTGGGGCCACCTTTATAAGCAGACCGGGCTTAAGGTTCACTTAATCATGCTAGGGTACAGTACCTAGTGCCTCACACTAGTCAACTGAACTAGATTTTGGAGGTGTTGTGGACACTGTTGGGCATAATGTAGTTTGTCTAGTGCCTAGGCAAGAGCCAGGTTAACATTTTTTTAGATCTTCCAGTCTTTACATGGTCTTTATGTGAACTATTGACGCTCTTGGCGCTAGCTCCATATGCACATACATGGAAGTGGTATCCATTTTCTTATCTGATTTTCCAAAATGCTTCGGAAAAAAGTCTGATGCTATGACTGTTTGTCTGACTTAAACATTGCCTTTGCTAAATTCAGACCATTAAAAAAAGATTTATCACCATATATGTCATTTCTACCAATAATGGGTTTTATTAATGTAGTTTTCTGTCACATAATTAGCATACTCCTCACTCTAACCTCATGTATCTTGATGTGCTAACCCACGAGAGAGCAATGTACTAGATTTCTTCCTTCTTGAACTTTTTTTTTTTTTTTAGCAAACCATCATTTCTATAAAGCTCTGCAAAGGAACGGCCATCACATTAATTAAGACAAATCCAATAAAAGTGAATGAACCTTGGAAAGTATAATTGCATTGTCGTTCCCAAGTCATATTTTTTCCAGAGACAGACTGCCTTGTGCTCTCTGAAATTAAACCACATACTAACTGCCTTTCCTTTTAATTTTCCTAATGGATCTTGTGAGTAGCCACCCTTAGCTGCCAGTTCTGCTTATTGCCTTGTCTTGGCACAGCTTTACTGTGCTGCATCAGCATTATTGTACATTTTTCTTCACTGTTGTCACTGTGAAGCAGGACAGTCTAATAAATAGGAGGTGTCGTAGTGTTATTACATGACTAACCCTGACTCCCACTGAAACAGGATGAAGGGTTTTTTTTTTAACTTTGTATGTAGTAGGATATTTTTCTGATTTAAAGCAGGGGGAATTTTCTGGCAAGCTGTAACGTAACCTTGTTTCTACCTACAGAGATACTGGCAGACTCTAACAGCGAAGAGTCAGACTCTGATCAGTCAGACGTACCTGAGATGGACTCGGAAATTGAGCAGGAGACGCAGCTCACATATCGACGACAGGTCTGTGTTAAAATCAAAAGCATCTCCTGGGAAAATATTACTGTGTATCAAGCAGTGTGTGAACACTTTTCCACATGCATTCAGGTATATAAAGAAGATCTACCTCAGCTCAAAGAGCAGTGCAAGGAGAAACATCGAGCAACAGCTATGAAGAAGAGAGAAAGAGCACCAGGGAGTGGAGTAAAGCTGCACTTCATTCATGGGTAGGCTCAGACATCCCACACCATCCCAACATTAGAAGTCTCTTCATGTATGGTGATTAAATAAAGCCCCCTGTTTTTGTTTGCAGCTACAGGGGGTATGATTGCAGGAGCAACCTGTTCTATACCCAGACTGGGGAGATAGTGTACCATGTCGCTGCTGTAGGGGTTGTGTACAACAGACAACAGAATACGCAGCGTTTCTACATGGGCCATGATGATGACATCCTCTGTCTGGCTCTTCACCCCCTAAAGGATTTTGTAGCTACAGGCCAGGTAGTCGTTAGACTCCTAACATAAAATATTCAAGGTTTTAGGGGGTAATGGGTCCTTTGAAAGCCTTTAAAAACCTTTCAGCTCCAAAGGGGTTCACTTGGTAGATTCATGATATTTGAATGTTTTTTACCCAGGTTGGCAGAGATTCCTCCATTCACATATGGGACACAGAAATGTTAAAACCCATGTCTGTTTTGAAGGGGTTCCACCAGCTTGGAGTGTGTGCTTTGGACTTTTCAGGTAACACACAGTCTTGCTTTTTTAAACTACACTTAGCTAACCTAGACATGCTTTTTATACTAACAAATGATTTCAGACATCCCGTTTTAACAGGGAAACAAAAAAGTAATTTCACAAATAAAAGAAATAGGTAAATTTGCAAGTCAACGTTTTTCAGGCAGCAGTGAAGAACCTTTTTCCGCTGTCTTTTAGTCGGAGCAGTCTGACAGCATCAAGGTAGAACTGTGCATCTGACTATCCCTAATTGGCCACAGATAGAGGCATGGTGGTGATCTGTATGTCATAGTCAGTGAATCACCTGCTGTAGATCAAACCCGCCATGGTGCTTTCATGTTGCTAATAAGAGCCAAACTTCACTCACAGACTGACTTTTCCATCCACAGCGGATGGCAAACGGCTCGCCTCTGTGGGCCTGGATGACAATCACACCATTGTGCTGTGGGACTGGAGAAAAGGGGAGAAACTCTCTGCCATGCGGTTGGTACAGTTTTATTACAGCATTTGCACATCTGCAGGATGGCCTTTCAGGAGAGCTCTGACAAACCTCCCTGTTAATTCTACAGATTGTTTGAGCACTTTCCTTTAAATATGGACATTTATAGATGAGAGCTAAATTGAAGCCACTTTGCTTTGCAAAGCTGACAATGTGATTGATGGAGCAGAGAGGAAAAAAAGGGAATTACCTTTTAGATTACATGGCTGCTCCTCTGTAGAAGTAAAGCCTGCCTGACTCTGAATGGCTAGAGCATGAGTATGCCCCAGGGCCTTGGCTGTAGATCCATAATCAAAGAGAATTACTTTTAACTCATATACCAGGAGCTGCGTAGATGAGATCCTGGTGAGTTTGAGCTGCTTGATATGTCAGACACTATTTGCACAAGGAAACGTGTTTGGAAAATGAATTAGTCTTTTGAGATGTGCTCTGTTTCCCAAGGTGCAAAACGTACATAAAAGCAAATGAATTGCAGAAACAATCAAGCAATGAAAAGGAAAAGTGGGAACAAGCAAGTAGCGAAAACAATCAGATGTCTTACGATGCCTGAAACAAATTGAACAATAAAGACTACAGTCGACAGACTGAAGTCTACATTTTAAAAATGCATCAGATAACTGAAGACTTGAGTATCCAAGACATGCATGATACTCTGGTTTCCATCATTACCGTGGTACAAATAATCCCTATATATCATGTATATGAACAACACATAATTATACATTCACCAGGCTTGATACAACGGGATTAGATTACCAGACCTGAATTATGAATTTATTTACAGCATTAAAGGTGTCACTTTCTCCAAAAAGATATGGCAAGATTTTCAGTTCTAAAAAGCCGAAGGCACCAGAAATAACTAACAGGAAAGCATCCACATCCCGAAATATCTCTGCTTTTGTTTTGTTGCTCATCCTACTTGATGTTCGTATTTAGTATTTACTCCAGTGAAATACCCTGTGGCTACTTGGGAGCGATGCATTGCGGGTTGCTCTCCTGCGTGCTGCTTGCCAGGCTCTCACTGGAGCTTAGGGACAGCTAGAGAAGCCTAATCTCCTTTATAGACACTGGTGGGAAATACAGTGAGGTGGACAAAGAGAAATGGGACTTGACAGAGCCTGGCTTGTACAGCACCGCTGCCTCAACCTCAGCTGGCAGAGGAGGAGTGGGTATGGGATGGAGAGCCTGAAGAGGGTGCTTTTATTAGTTTCAGTGTTGGATTTAGCTTTTCTTTATTACAGTGTAATTGTATGGGCGATGTTTGTCAGCAGCGAGATTTAAGAAGTTCAGAGCAGCACAATAATAAGACGCAACAATAGAAACAGTTGGCACACCCTTATGTAATCATCTCAGTCAAAAAACATCCATCACAGCTTCCTCAGGGTAGCCGTGTTGACTAAATTTGATCAAGACTAAAATTAAAGACATTTCCTGTGTGTTTTTTGTTGTAGTAAGATTTGTAAGTGCACAACACTTTTCAGTTTTTTCTAAATTATCTCTGTTACACAAAATATTTTGTCACTCTTGATTTTCATTTTTAGTTTTAATTAAGGATAAACAGTTTCTTAGATCAGTAACATTATGGTGTCACATTTTGCTCATATTTTTAAAGTTGTTGATGTTTCCTCATAAAAATCATAACATCTTTTTCAGAACATTTTTTTAATGCATCCAGTAGACAAACAATACATCCATAAGTACTATCCAGTACTACTATCCATATCCATTACTACTATCCATAACTACTAACTACATAAGTAATTAAAAATACATTTTTTAACTACTTATCCCAACTTAGGATCACAAGATAAAAGGTGGGTCCTCAGTCTAATGCAGAGCCTCTTGAATTACACTAAACAAAACTACAGGGCCACACCTTTTAATCTTTGAATTCAAGTGAATAAAATAAACCACCAGCCATGCAGTCTGCCTTTACTTGTGAGAGAATGAATCGCTCTAAAGAAGTTCAGTGAATCCATGCGTGACACTGATGTATGTCACTGCAACGAGTCAGTTTGTGAATTTTTTTCCTTTCTTCCACTGTAAGTGGTATTATTGAGAAGTGGAAGCGTTTGAGAGCCACAGCATCTCATTCACTAACTGGCAGACCTTGTAAAGTTACAGAGCAGGTTCACCGAGTGCTAAGGGGGAATACTGCATAAAAGTAGCCGACGCTACTGCTGACTCAGTAACTGCAGAGCTCCAAACCTCCTTTTGCATTAACATCAGCACAGAAGCTGTGTGTTAGGAGCTTCATGGCATGCTTTCAATGACTGAGCAGCTCCTGTAAGTGGAATATGTATGCAGCCTAAAATGTTTGTCCACATAGTGCATAATGACATAACACACATAATACGTAACTACACAAATTAAATGTTGTTTATCTTGTGATCTAGATATAAGCATTTTAATTTTGCAGCAGTGTAAAAAACATGTGCAAATTAAAAGTTTGTGTTGACATTTTAAAATGTTGTTTTTCAGGGGAAGCAAGGACAAGATATTTGTTGTCAAAATAAATCCCTACCTTCCTGACAAGCTCATCACAGCTGGTGTGAAACATATGAAGTTTTGGCATAAAGCTGGTAAGACCTGTATTTCACTGTTGACTAGCAGAACAGCCTCTAAAAAGCAGAACTCTGGCTTAGCCGTGACACATCTCATCGTGGCTGTCTGGGTCTCTTTCAGGTGGTGGTCTAATTGGGCGCAAGGGAAACATGGGGAAGACGGAGACTATGATGTGTGCTGTGTATGGCTGGTCAGAGGAGATGGTGTTTTCAGGCACATGCACAGGGGACATTTGTATCTGGAGGGACATGTTCCTGATGAAGACCGTCAAAGCCCATGACGGCCCTGTTTTCAGTATGCACGCTCTAGAAAAGGTATGTGACAAATCCAGGAGGAAAGGCTCTTTCCCTTATCAGACGAACTTTTTTCTTTACCTTGCAGATCATTAAATTTTGTTATTCTGTCATCATTTAAAAGGGGTCCTGTTGTGCCTTTTCTTATTTTCTGGTGAATGCTCATCTTAAACTTCAGCATTATGTGAAAGTAATCCCTCAGCTCAAACCTCAAGCTTCAGTCTGCTGATATTTGCTGAGATGTCAATGAGAGCAGATATTTTTAATATGCTCATCTCAGGCACACCGCTCTGGTTCTGAGCATGCGCTATTATATCTTTTGTTTGCGGGGGCCATTCAATCAGAAGGAAGTTGCCTTTAGTGGTGACGGAGGGAGTTAAAAGATATGCTTTCATAAAATTGAATGGAATTAATGCCTGGGCCAAGCACCAAAGTAAATAAGGAGTTACTCGGAGTCCAAGAATAATATCATGGAGTTGGAAGCAAGCACAATAGGTCCCCTTTAAAATATGATATTAGATTTCCCAGGTACATCTGCTTACATCTTAGTTTAGATTCCTCTTTTAAAAGCAGATATTATTTATCATAAGACTTCATCTGACAGTGACATACTCAGCCAGCAGGAGATCATTGCAGCTTGACATGTTGCAATATTTTGGCCCTGTAGGGATTTGTGACTGGTGGAAAGGATGGTATAGTAGCGTTGTGGGATGACACTTTCGAGAGATGCCTCAAAACCTATGCCATCAAGAGAGCAGTCCTAGCCCCAGGCTCCAAAGGTAAAAAAGGTCACCCTGTTCTCAACTGTCTGCTGCTGCCCTTGGATCATTTTTGTCTAGCCATTATGTAATGCAAATCCATTTAAAACATTCAATGCGTTTAACTGAAATGAAGATTGCATCCTGTAGCCTGGTTCCTGCTAAGGTCTTTGTGACTTCATTCTTTAATTCACTGACTCTGCAGGGTTGCTCTTGGAGGACAATCCCTCCATACGTGCCATATCTCTTGGCCATGGCCACATCCTAGTGGGAACCAAGAACGGCGAGATCTTGGAGGTTGACAAGAGTGGTCCCATCACTCTGCTCGTCCAGGTAAGAAAAAAAACCCATCACATAGCGAATAACATATGCAGTTATCAGCTTCAGCCTGTACCAGCCCAGTCAGGATATTCAGGAGGATGCTAGTTTCTCTGCAGTATGATGAGCTGGAAGTCTTTAACTTGACACAAGTAGTGGAGTTAAACGTTTTCTGAGTCACTAAAGATTTCAAAAGTGGAATATGTGCTTTATTTCACAGATAAAAAGCTGATGCATGATGAGGATTGTTGTAATACATTTACCTTATTGTTGAAGCGTCCTTAACAACATAATACTGGTGCCATAGATTACTCCTCTGTGCTAAGCTGAGCTAATTTTCAGTATGGTGCCTAAATTGAATTACTGGACCAAAAATTAATGGTCTTTTAGGAAGGTGGTGGAAGGATTAGTCTAAGGTAATGTGTGTGAGAACTGATGGCGTGTTTCCCTCTATCTTAATAGGCATTAGAGTTAATGTGAAAGTGCCTCTATTTTGTGAAAATCTTTATGGATGCAAAAATCTAAATAAAGAACGTCACAATATGTTACACTTTGTAAACTAGTCTGCAGTAATAGGTGTATACTATAGTATGGTTAATTGTCTAAAACATACAAACTTACCAGTGCTTATTCACAGAGGAAATAGTTGTAAAACCTGATGAATTACTGGCACTCAGTGGGAGATTGTTAATTTGGTTAAGTGCTCCTGCAATTTCTCCTTATCTGCCTTGATTTTAGGCAGATGGAGCAAATGCTATTGATTGCCCTTTAGATCGCTCAAGAAGCGATCAATTGATGAGAACGAAAGGGGACAGTTTATTCTACAAGCAAATGAGATTAACTGTGTTAGATGAGTAAAAACTCCATGAATTAACTCATTTTGCAGGAATACTGGTATCGGTAGGCAGTAAAGAAAGAATGTAACGATTTACATGTGTGCAAATGATATGCCTGTTTATTGCTGACATCAAATATGCACTGCTCAAAAATATTAAACGAACACTTCAAAAACACATCAGATCTCTGGAAAAAAAAATCATCCTGGATGTCTATAATGATATGGACTGGATGTTGGGATAGAAAGGAAGCCACATCAATTTATTGAAATGAAAATTATAAACCCACAAGGGGCTGAATTGAAAGATACCCTGAAAATCAAAGTGAAAAAATGGTGTAGCAGGCTAGTCCATTTTACCGAAATTTAATTGCAGCAACTCAAAATAATCAGTTGTTTGTATGGCCGCCACATGCTTTAATGCATGCCTGACAATGTTGGGGCATGGACCAGTCCATCACTGAGCCCCTGGACAGTCTGAGGTGCAGAGGAGAGGTCTGTGCCTCCCCGGACCATTCCAGACTTACCCACCTCCAAACCGGTCATGTTGAATGATGTTACAGGCAACATAACATTTCCCATGCCTCTTCCAGGCTCTTTCAAATCTGTCTATTGTGTTCATTGTTAACCTGCTCTCTTCTGTGAAGAGCACACTGTATCAGTGGTGGACCTTGCTATTCTGGTATTGTATGGCAAATGCCAGTTGGGCTCCATGGTGCCGGGCAGTGAACATAGGCCCCACTGTGGATGGCGGGCCTTTAGGCCACCCTGATGAAGTCTGTTTCTGATTATTTGGTCAGAGACATTCACACCAGTGGCCTGCTGGTGGTTAGTAGGGCTCTGGCAGTTTTCATCATGTACCTTCAAAGGAGCAGATACTGGTCCTGCTAATAGGTTGAAGACTTTCTACGGCCCCGTCCAGCTCTCCTTAGAGTAACTGCCTGTCTCCTGGAGTCTACTCCATACACTTGAGACTGTGCTGGGAGACACAGCAAACCTTCGGGCAAGGGCACGAATTGATGTGCCATCCTGGAGGAGCTGGATTACTTGTGCGACCTCTGTAGGGTCCAGGTATCCTCTCATGCTACCAGTAGTGACACTGACCCTGGCCAAATGCAAAACTAGTAAGAAAAAAAAAACAGACAGGGAGATGAGGAGGGGAAAAATATCAGTGTCCTCCACCTGTAAAACCATTTCTGTTTGGAGGGTTGTTAATTTCATGAACACCAAAGCAGCTGGTAGTGAATAAAAACCCACTCTGTTATTTAACTGACCAGATCAATATCCCAGCAGTTTAACTGACTTGACGCTCTAAATAAAAAGTGTCCCTTTATTTCTGTACGTGTTTTTGTCTCTTTTAACATTATAGGCTTTGATTTTTCACTTCTAATCACTGCATTGTAGTGTTTTTTTAGTGAAGCATGGTGCAGGCTTAGAATATCAACATCAAGTCCTAAGGTAGATATTGATTCCCACAGGGATATGATAAATTACAATAGAATATTTATCGCACATAATGGAAACTGTAAAGCCATTATAAAAAGGCTTTTTTGTGTATAATATTTAATGGGGTCATAAATGACTAAAATAGTTCTGAGTTAATGAGGACCCCTTGTTTAATTTTATAGGCAGTGTACCCATAAGCAGACACAAAATGAGACAGACGGGACCAATATTAAGTGAAATTATACTTACTGATTCACAGAATATGATAAAGAAAAAGTGCTCCATTAAGAAAAATCAAGTTTGATCAAATCAGTGCTAAAGAGCTCAGAAGGAATACACAGGAAGGAGGTAAGGCAAAAAAGATGCATGAGGTAAGCCTTTGGAATTAAGAAAACGCAAAGACAGAAATAAATTAAGTCAACAAAGAAACAGGGAATAAATAACACAAAAGCAGACACAAAAATATGTATATATATTCCTGTTGAATCATTTTTTCACCTGTTGTAAAAGTGTGTTGATCACTTAAATCAAATATTTCTGCTTTTGTGTATTGGTAGGGTCACATGGAGGGTGAAGTGTGGGGCCTGGCTACTCATCCCCATCTCCCTCTCTGTGCTACCGTCAGCGATGACAAAACCCTGCGCATATGGGACCTGTCGCCGAGCCACTGCATGTTGGCTGTACGCAAACTCAGGAAAGGTGAGTCACTGTTGAAACGCTAACTGATAACAGGAAGTGGACCGGTCCCAGGCATTTAACAGACACCTTGTCCTCCGTAGGCGGCCGTTGTTGCTGCTTCTCCCCTGATGGCAAAGCTTTAGCGGTGGGCCTGAATGACGGCAGTTTCATTATTGTGAACGCAGACACCCTGGAGGACCTGGTGTCCTTCCACCACCGCAAGGACATCATCTCAGATATCAGATTCTCTCCAGGTCTGTCTGTTCACCTCCGCATTTCCTCACCGGTACAAAACTCTGAGAAGAAAATAGACTTCTAAAAGCCATGTGCCCTCCAAAGCATCTGAGTTTACAGTACGTAGGATGCTGTGCAGAATTTCAGCTGGTGTATATATTTTCCTCCCGCTGTGAGTCGGAGAGATATTGCTGCAGGCATGACCCAAATTAATGGCTTTCTGTAATAAGGCCAGACAGAGAAACAGCAAGAGAGGAATGAGAAACAGTGGGGGTGGACAAAGTGAGAGCAAGAAACTAAACTCTCTTTCTCTTGGACACTTAACCTTAATCTACAATGCAAGGGATCCTGTTTCTCTACCCAACAACCATTCTTTACTGAGAGCGCCTTCCTTAGACTAGAAGGCATTATACAATGTTGTGTAGTAATTAATTTTAGTCCTTAATTATGCTAATATGTTATTAGTTTTTCGAGTATGTAGACCTACCAGAGACTCCAATTTGCCATTCTAAACAGCATACTGTCAGTGTAGGGGATGGAAATCAGCCAAGATGAATAATGAAACATCTGCTTACCTCTTGTAAAATTCAGTTGTGTAAATCCACAAAGAGCAGTAAACCTCACAGTAGCAGCAGCTGCAGCAGGTCAGCTGATCACAGCCTGTACACAAAGAAAATCTGCTGGAGCTCTCAGTAGAAATTATTGTAAGTGATTTTTATTCCCCCACGCTGAGCCACTTCAACCAATCTTAGGGTTCCCCCACCTGCCGAATCTGACTTTAACCCCTGACTATACTCATTTTCCTGCTTAGGCGTTGATACAAAGTCACTGAAAATAGAGCTATTTTTAAAATTCTCATTCTTTATCTCAGCTTATGTTATGCATAACTGTGCAGTCATTAGAATTTAGAAATGCACAACTTTTGCGATAATTCAGTCTGGACTTTTACCCTCCTTTCTTATTGGCTTAGGAGCTGGGAAGTACCTTGCAGTGGCATCAGGAGACAGCTTTGTGGATATTTACAATGTAATGAGCAGCAAAAGGGTAGGAGTGTGCAAAGGATGCCTCAACTACATTACCCATCTGGATTGGGACCGGAGAGGTAAGCAGGTTCTTAAAATGCTCACTAAATCTCTGCAAATGACTGTTTAGGAACCAGTTATGGATTCAAAATCTTGTTGTTAAAAAAAATATTAACCACTATACCCACTGGGCGCTTTAATTAACAGGAAAACTACTCCAAGTCAACACGAGTGCTAAGGAGCAGTTTTTTTTCGAGGCTCCTCGAGGCAAAAGGCAGACCATCCCAGCTACAGAGGTAAGCAATGAAGAAAAGGCACAACTATGGTTATGGCGCTGTTGGCACACATTTTCCCCTCAGGATCACAGGAGGCTTGGGGAAGGGCAGTGAAGCATTAAGACGGCCCAGTTTTCACCAGTATCATTCTAATTTTGGCAGTGGAAGTGGGATAGTGTTTAGGGTCACTTTAAGACATTGTGACATTCAAACTCCTTGTAAGGCACACAGAAACAGGAAGTATTAAGAAAATAAGGGTCAGAGATGAGAGATGTCACTAGGTCACGTCTCAGTGGAGCATTAGATGTCCTCTCTTCTCATTTTACTGCATTCTGATCCATTTGTCTGTCGTTCCCTAACATTCCTTGTGTTAGTCTGCAGTAGTTATAGGATTGTAATTGAAAGGTTAGTTCTACTCTTGCCTGGCTTGTGGGGTTTTTTTTGTCTATTTCTTTGTTTCTATTGATAAGATAGTTTGTGCTGTGGAGAACCTCAAGGCTCTGTTCTTGGTCTTATTTTATTTCCTGTTTATTCAATAAAGTTAGGCCTTAAATTTGTCATTTTAAAATACCATGTCATCTTTATGCCAAAACCTGATGTTATGATCACATTAATTTGTGTAAAATCAGATCAGAGAAACTTAATTAATCCAACAGGGAAATATATGCAACAGGCAAATATAACTATGAATATAAATATAAAAGAACACAAATATTAAATGTGTCTGGGATAATATAGGTGCACAGGTGTGGAAATATACATGATGGCTTACAATAAGTAATGGAGTGCAGTGAGGGGTGTTTAGTCCTCTTCAGTATGGGTAGGTCTGACCCAGTTAGAAGAATTAAAGAGTCTGATAGCAGCAGGAAGGAACGACCTTGTGTGTTGTTCCTTCACAAAGCGAGGTTGAAGGAATCTGTTGCTGAAACTGCTCATTCCGATTGTCCAGTGTGTTATGGAGGGGGTGGGAGTCATTGTCCGTGATTGCCAGGAGTCTTGCCAGCATTCTGTCACCAACCACCTCCTCCATACTGGAGCCAGCAGAAGTTAGCATAGCTTAGCTTATCAAATACACTGGGAGCAGGTGTAAGCAGCTAACTAGTTGAGCCAGGTCTGTTAAACTATTTTCCACTTTTCCAGTTCTTCCTTTAAGGCAAGCTAACCATCTTACAGTTGTAGCTTGATATTTAACAGGCATCCAGTGTTATTTACATAGTGCCACTTCCCTACAGCAGTTATCTCAAGACACTATTTTGTAAGATGAAAGCCTAAAATATTAGGGAGTGAATTCCAACAATCATACGATACTCTGTGACCAAACAATGATGATGGTAGGAAACTCTTTACATGAGGTTCTATCTTCTGATAGAACTATTTGCAAAAAGAAGAACGTCAACGTGTAGTTTAAAGGCAACATGATGATCCTTTGATGATCCTACAGTGATAAATGTTCATATTAAATATGGCCAAAGTTTCATATAATTAGGTAATTGTGTCTGTAAGTAAGTGAGACTTAATGTGAGACTAAAACTCAACCTTCAGACTGCCCTAAATGCTCAGTTTCAGCCACTTTTTTCCACTGTTGACAATTTATGATGTCACTCAGTGCAGATATTCTTAATAATGCTTAAGAAGCCCCACTTGCCTGCTGTTTAAACCTTTTATTTGCATTGGGCAGTGTATCACAGCTTGATTATTTACATGGGTGAACTAAGGCGCTGCAGCAAAGCTTATTATAAAATACATCCAGAGCTTCTCTGCTAGAGTCCTGGAATAAAAATATTAAGCTATAAATGACCATAATAGGTCCACTTTAAGCTGTGCACTAAAAGTTTGTCACATCTGACTCTGGATTTTTCTTTTTATATTAAGAAATATGTGCAAAAACTTTTCCAAGCAGCACATAATTATTCCTCCAAAAGATATATTCAATCTTTTAAATCTTTTCCCTTGGCAGCTGATGTATTATAAATTATTTTCCTCCAGCCATTGAAGATTACAGATGGTTCTAAATGTTGAATCTTCTAATAAAGGCATGGTGCGGGGTTCTGTAGGGTTTAGGATTCAATATAATATTTTATTTTTTTTAGTGAGTCTTCTTGGAGTAAAACCCTCAGACTGTATTTCTAAGAACCTATGTTAATGTCCTTCCGGTTTGACATTTGTTTTCTTATTTCCTGGCTTTATTCAGGTGGAGAAGATAGATTGGAGCACATGGACGTGTGTCCTGGGAACATCTGTTGAGGGCATCTGGCCTGTGATAAGCGAGGTCACTGAGGTGACCGCTGCTTGCCTTAGTAATGACAGGAAGGTGCTAGCAACAGGAGATGATCTAGGATACATCAAGCTCTTCAGATATCCTGTCAAGGTTTGACACAGTGCATAATTCTCCGTATTATCTTATTTGACCATCGCGTGACTCGAGTTACAAGTTTAAGTTGTGCAAATTTTATGCTAATTATGTGTTAATGTCACAAATGTTAAATAGCGTCCTTCTCCCGCAGGGGAAGTATGCAAAGTTCAAACGCTACGTGGCCCACAGCACACATGTGACTAATGTGCGATGGACCCACGACGACAGCCTCTTGGTGACTGTCGGTGGGGGTGACACGTGCCTCATGATATGGGCCCACGAGCCCGAGGGCCACCGGGAAATCAGACAGTGTGACAGCGAGGAGTCGGATATTGAGAGCGAGGACGATGGAGGCAAGAAATTAAGTTCTTCTAAGATTTTTATTTGTCAGACATGATCCTCTTGTCAAATGAAAAACCTATAGTTTCCTCTTTGCCCACCAGGTTATGACAGCGATGTGACGAGGGAGAACGAGATCAACTACACCATCAAGGCCTTATCCACCAACATGCGACCAATGACGGGTGTGAAACCCCACTTGCAGCTTAAAGAGCCCTCTGTGGATGAAAGGTATTTCTCACTGAAGCAGTGACACAATAATAATAATAATGAGGCTTTTGTGTCAAGCTAAATCCAAACCTGACTTCTTCACGCAGCTTATCTTTTCTTTTCCTGTCCTGTCCCTTCCCTTTTGAAATAACTCTGCCTTTTCTGCTCTTCTTTCCTTTAATGGCTGTCCATCTGTCACTATCCTGCTCCATTATTTTATTCCACTTGAAGACAAGGGGTGGTCAGGTAAGTTCTTGTAATTATATAGAGAGATTTTGCTAAAGCAATAGAAATACGCACATAGGCAAAATTTATGTAACAGCAATAAAAAAGAAAGTGTGGCCTTGATCCCGTAAGCCGTTTTCACACATGCACCATAACCCTTAGCTTTTGTAGACATTACCCAACAGAGATGCACAATATTAACTTTACTCATATAGCACCTCTGAAATTAGAGATTATGAACCACTTTGACCGACAAGCAAAAAGCAGAACACCACATTCACTTAAAGTCCATCTTTAAGGCCACAAAGGGGTCAATTTAAAAGGTTAATATAAGGAAAAGGGGATGGCAAAATGCACAACTCAAATTTTCAATATAAAAAGTAACAACAGTTAAAACACAAAAACACAAGAAAAGATCCATAGAAGCAGTGCTACGAAAGTATGTTTTCAGAAGTGATTCGAGGGAAGTCTGCAAGCCTTATCTCTTAAGTCAGGTCATGCCAAATCCAAGCAAAGCATTATCACCTTTAGAGTTAAGCTTTGAATCTAGAGTGGCTCCTCTTGTGTGAATCTGAGAATCTCAACATTTTTGCTGTGCAGCCTGGGCTACGACACAGACATGTGTTAAATGTTATGGGTAAAAATGTTAAAAATGGAAAGAAGCCAGAGAAGGGGAAATGTGCTTAAACCAGTCAGAAGCTTGAGTTGATGCTGATTCTGAAGTGGTTGTAGGCGGGAGAGTGAGGAGGGAGTCACTATAGTGAAGCCTTAAGAAAATAAAGTGCAAAATGAATAACTTTTCCCAAGTCAGAATTAATGTAAGAAAACAAACGGCTAAATCAGTAGGAAAGGATGTGAAACAATCTTACCTACCAGCTCCTTAGTACATATTCAGTGTGGCGCGTTAATGTTAAAAAAGTGCAGATAAGTGCCTGGTAAATTCACAGCAAGCCATATCTGTCTTGTCTTTGACACACTCTAGTAGCAGTTTCCTGTTTCCACCAGTAAGAACGCATCTGAAGTTGGAAAATGTTGGTGAGAAGACCCAAAAGCAGAAGGTGATAAGAACAAGAAACAGGCTTCATATGGCAATATGTTAATGTGAGCAGGGATCAAAACGCAAACAAAGTTGACAAAGATGGATGAAGTAGGACTTTATGCACAGGTGACTGACAGACACAGGTAGGGAACAAGACATATGTAAAGACAATGAGGGTGTGGCAGACAGTCATAAAAGAGGCAAAACAGGAATTAAAAGAAAAATGATAAATGGACTTGGACTTATATAGTGCTCTTTTACTCTAATTTAACACTTGAGCACTTTTAACTTAACTACAAGCCACATTCACCCATTAACACACACATTCATGCAGCACTTTCTTCTATGGATTTATGCACTCTAACACACACACACGTGTACACTCATACAGATGCAGTGAGGACAACTTGGGTTGGGTATCTTGCCCAAGGACACTGAAGCAGGACACGTGAGAAAACCAGCTATTAAGACAACCATAAATAATCAAAAGACAAATAAGTATTGCTGAGACATGAACATGTATGGAGCCCTGCAAGGGACATTGGAGAAAAAAACTGCAAAGCACTGAGTTAATGTCTTTGTAGTATACGCCAAGCTCAAAGTGAAAATCTCCGAATCTCTCTCGCAGGTGTGTGACTTCCATCGTTATGGTTGTTTACCAGGTTTCAGTACTGACTTGAAAGTGGATGAACTTAAATGAAAAACTTTTGCGTGATCTCACAAAAATACATCTTCAATTTTTCTTCTCCAATGTCCCTTGTAGGGCTCCTTAGACATGAACACCAAACATGGTTAAAAAAAAAAGATGAGGAAATACAGAAGGGTGCAAGAGAAGGCATGAAATCAAGACAGAGAAACACTGAGGAACAGAAGAGAATTAGAAAGAATCACAATAAAAACAACACAGACATGACATCGAATAATGATCATGTTCATTTTCTTTCTTGTCTGGAGTTCATGTTTGCAAAAACCTGGACAAATTAAATCCCTGTTTTAGGTGTTCTCATTACCAGGAAAAATGGGGCTCAAAGTTAAATAAGACGTTGAATTATTTTGCTGTAGTGTCCTGTCCTCGTTCATAGTCATTGCAACAGAATCTGAACAAATAGTACTAAATCTTTTTAATAGTCAGAGACTCGGGGAGAAATGGAAGGATTATAGTGATATCAAGCAATAAGAAATATTAACATTATACATCATCATCCCTTTAAAAGTCTTTTTTAAGATTGGTTTCTTATTGTTCCAGATCAAGCATTATGAACTTTCCCACAATTATAAAACATCTCAAATGCATCACCGACTATTGGTGCTTCAGATTTATTTTTCACAGATTGATTGATTGATTGATTTTTTTGACATCGATGCAACCAACCACGCAGCATCTTCTGGGCAGCGGTTGTCATAGAAATTGACTTTGGTTGTCATGGTTACACCGCGGCACTGACTCTTGTATTTTATATCCTCAGTGGCTGAGGTGTTGCTTTACACGTGTCCGCCTGGCAGCAGTGAGCGCTGTGGGAAACCTTTTTTTCTAACTCTTGTTTTCTCTTTGTCATTGCTGCCATGAAGAGGATCAAGGTGAGCTTCTCATTGTGTTTTTCTACTCTTTATTTTCTCCCCGCTATCGTTTTTCTGGTCTTTTTCAGAAATGTTAAAAGAAAATAAATATTATTAGTCTTTTTCAAGTGCCTTCACAGCCCTCTTTTGCACAACTAATCTGACCTGTATTAACTACAATTTGTTCATATAAAGTTACAGGAGTTGGCATGTAGAAATCTGCTATTTTTGGATTGTTGGCGGTCCTGCTCTGACCTCTTGCCTCTTACCCTTGACCTTAAACTTACACAGAGTTTAAAGCGAAGCCTAAATTTTAATACACAGCAGGGGTTTCAAATATTTCGATATTAGATTACCAAAGAGTCCAATTCCGCCTACTGGATGGCTTTGCAAAGTGTGAAAACTGTGGTAATGTCATTAATTACACCACTGATCCCCGTGTGGGGATGCTAGCTTTACTTTTCCATAGTTTGAACCGTGAATAAATACTGCTATTGTTTAGTCACTAAATCTCAAAAAGGGCACTAGACTCGACAGATATACTAAGATATGTTTTTAAAATTGCTTTTATTTTGCTTGCCATATTTCAGACATTCATCTAGTATATAAAGGGATCTTTAAAGTTTGCAAAAAAGAATAATACATTTTGTCAGAGTGGGGTAAATTGTGTCTTTCATTTGGGTTTGGGTTTCAGCTTTTTTAAACTCTTTGCTGTGATCCAGGTGAACATTATTAGAATGTGCTGTTATGTGTTAAAATTTGGTGGGACATTGAGATCAAATTAGGCTCAAATTAGGCCAACTGAATTGAGTTTGACAGCCCTGATTTAAAGAAACACAAGAGCTGAATTTCCAGCACTGCATGAGTAGTTTTCTATTGGAGCTTTGTTTTGGTTGTTTTCATCACCCACAGGGTTGTGCAACATGAATTTGTCTGTCAGGGTGAGGCTAACATTGCAGTGACATCCTGGGACATTTGAGGGTGACCGTTCAGTGGAAATTACCTGAACTGTGGTTTGGTCACGCCAACACAACTTTTTGCATCATCAGCCCCATTTCCCAGATTCCCAAGCAACTTTTGTGCACACTGGAGGAGATCCAGCACACTTCACAGGGAACAAAAGAGGGACAGAACAGGACCTCAGAGAGATCTAAAAAATAGCAGCCAAGCTGAAAGCTGTCAAGAGAAGCCTGAAGAGATGATCCTGAAGGGGAAATCATCCAAATTTAAAAAAGGAAACGATTTCTGTTTTGTCAAGCCCTTGCATCAAAAAATGAGTCTGTCACCTAACTGTGCTCGAGGCAAACGAGGCAAGGTTTAACAAAGTCCTTAGGATAAGATTCTTCATGATGCTAACTTTTGTATGCACAAAATAATGAAGAATGAACAGGTCTAACTGTTGGTTTAGTCCCACATTATGGAAGCATAGTGGTGGCATTCCCATTAGTATTAAAGTAACATCAGTAATATGATCAATGCACTGAATTGATGTCATGCCAGTGTGTTCATGTATGTTCATGGTTATTACTACTGACCATACATGGTTATGACTCCTGAACTCCAATGCTTTCATTTGGTGGTGTGCAAGACGTTCATTTGTCCTGGATACTAAACCTGTCGTGAGCCTCTTTAACTTAATTTATAGCTTTCATTCTGTTCTTCACACACTACAATAACTTTTGAATTGTGATGGATCGTCAGCCAGTTGAGCTACCACATCACTGATATTCCAGTTTATTTTGTGTTTCAGCTCTAAAACAGTAGAGAAACAGCTTGCTTTTGATATAAACCACTAATTTCTTACTAAAATATACTATAAGAAGTGTAGTGAAGTTCTTAGGTGGAACCAGTTGCTGACACAAAAAAGGAGCTAAAGTTAATCATTTAAAAAAATGCTTGAGGAAGATGACTCGTCGATCTGAAGCTAGACTGAATACGGACCAGGGAGGACGCTAATAAGACAGCAGTAAATTAAATCAGACAATAATGAAGGCATGATTAGAAACATAAGCAGGAAACTTATCCTGAAAATTAAACAGGAAGTAACTAAAAGTGATAAAGAATAGCTCACACGGCCAAATACAGGAGACACAGAGTACTGTGAAGAGTAAGCGGTGTTATATTCGTGTAACAACCATAGTGCAATGATCCTTATTATGTTCGTCATCATCATTATTGCTGTCAGCATGAAAAGCAGCTCTACGGCAACTCTCTTATCGCAGCTGTCTGTTCCAGGCCTCCTGTCAGCAGAGCGCTGCCACAGCCAGAGAAGCTGCAGACCAACAATGTTGGCAAAAAGAAGAGACCCATCGAGGTAAGGACCTAATGTAATGGGTGCTGGTTTCATTTGAACCCTGGCAGGGGTGTGGTGATTGTCCCATGGAAGATTTTGAGTGTCAGTCACTTCTTTTCTCGCATTGCAGTTCTTTTCCTGCATGGATTCATTGTGAAAATGAATTTATTAAATAAAAACTTAGGCACCAGCTAACAGGCATTCCGGCCTTCTGGACTTTCATACAATTAATCTCATTTTTCTCTCATGTAATGTAACACACGTGTAGGTGTGATGCGCTCTTTTGTGTTTTATTTTTGCCTGGTTTTAGATTGGAGGGTAAAAGATTAATGAGTTTGCAGTTGTGCCAGATATTTTCCTTTTGCTTGGGGATATTGATAAGTACGTTTATTTTGATTTATCAGACCTCTGAAATGTCACAGCCGTTATGTGTTTCTGCGAGATTTCCGCTTGTGCTGTCTGTTCTGGGATGTTTTTTAGGAGTTGTGTGCATCTCAACTAGGTCAGGGAACAATACGTTAAGATTTACTAGCAAACTAGCAGCAACACTTTAAACAGTACAACTTACTTCAGAGATTTTGAGAAAAAAAAAAGGCTTTATTGTCACATGATCTCCTGTGACCTTCTTGGTTAACAGGCTGTGTGCCCACAGGTTCAGAGAGGTGCCACAGCCCCTCTTAGGTGTTTTATCAGAGGAGACAATTCTAAATATTGAAGGACACATGTCCCCTGCATCCACTGAAATCTACACCCATGCCTTGTATTCTCACCTAAACACATTAATACAGATACACAGATGATGCATTTATGGAGGCCCAAGAAGGCTTGTCTGTCTTAGACCAGCAGATGATTCAGAATGCTGTTTTCTAATGTGATTATTTCAGCCTAAGACACTGCATGCTCATCCTCAGTCCACATAGCCTCTCTGTGGATGAGGATGATGATGCTCTAATCGAATAATGGCGATCTTCAGCAAGCAAGCTGGCCCTGAAGATCTTGGTTGTCATGGCGTTAACCTTTCTGACTTTCAGATTGCCTTTTTTTTTCCCCGACTCTCCCACAGGACCTGGTGTTAGAGCTAGTGTTTGGTTACCGTGGCAACGACTGCCGCAACAACGTGCACTACCTGAATGAGGGGACTGACATAATCTACCACACGGCCTCCGTCGGTATTGTCCTCAACTTGACGACCTGTAAGTAGGCAGAAGATCGACTGAACCATCATAGCCAAAAAATTAACATGTATTTAATTTAATGCGTGTATGCGTGTATTCACACAGCCTGCCAAAGTTTCTATGTGGAACACAGTGATGACATTTTGTGCCTGACCATCAATCAACACCCCAAATTCCCCAACGTGGTGGCAACTGGCCAAGTAGGTATGTTTGTGAAAAGTCGCCCTCCTGTGTCAACAGCTGCTTCTTTCTCTAGCCTCTGTTCTGTGTTGGATTACCATACATCCCCCTCTTATAAGCTCATCAGCACAATCAACCAAATCTCCAGATCACCATTTTTAAAACATGACTACAGATGAGGACAACATTATTAGCGCTACTATGAAATTTAAAGTTTTTGTTGAAGTTTTTCCAATGCCACTTGAGAAAGCATGCCAAAATATAGATACAGAGAAGACAGTCACTCGAGCCCTACAGAGCCCTGCAGAGGAATGGACTGCGAGGTTGGAGAGCAAGAAAACTCCACTTCTGCAGAAGAGACACCTTCAAGTCAAACTGAAGTATGCTAAGGACAAGGTGCAGAAAAATTATGGATACTGGAAGTGCATTCTTTGATCATATGAGATGAAACTAGAGCTCTTTGGACACAGAGATGCTGCTTATGTTTGGAGAAAGAAGGGAGATGCCTACAAAGCAAAGAACACCGTCCCCACTGAAGCTGTGGGGATGCTTCAGTGTGTCAGGAGCTGGGATTTGGGTCAAGGTGGAAGAAAATCATGAAGGAAGAAGGATAAGTAAAGATTTGGGAAGAAAACAGCAAAAGCAGCAAAAGTGTATCTGGGTTGTTGCATTGCCTTCCAATATGACAACAACCCAAAACATACATCGCTCCTGGTGAAGAACTACCTCCAGGAGGACAAGGTGTTATTTACTGGCCTGCACACAGCCCTGACTTGAATCTGTGGGGTGAACTGGAAACTACTGTTCACGCCAAAAGATCATTAAAGCAAGAAAATCTTGAATGATTTGCAGAAGAAGAATGGGCTCCGATTTCAGGAGACGTGTGAAAAACTTAGCACTTAGGGAAATACTTAAAAAAATTACATTTTCAAAGTAAGGCCAATAATTCTGTCCTCATCTGAACCTGTAGGAATTTACTTTTGTTAGCTACCTTAAAAGCTAATGGTTTTGTTGAAGTTTTGGTTACCACTGTTGCTCAAAAGCCAAACCTCGGTTGTTTTTGTCAATAAATATGTTTTTTACTTTGGTTTACAGGTGATATTGGTGACATGTCAGGTAAGAGTTTAAACATTCAACAACTGTTAAGTATGTTAAGTCACTGCCATCTAGTGGCCATATTTACCATTAAAAAGTTGCCAAATAAGAATATGAAATTTATAGAGAGCAGTGTATAAAACAAAAAGAACTTTCAGGAATAGAAAATGTTATCTAAAAGTGTAATTAAGAATAACTGCGATAAAATGTCTGTTTGCTTTCCTTTAGCCACGTCTCCGTCTATCCATGTGTGGGATGCCATGACCAAGCAGACCCTGTCGGTGCTACGCTGTTTCCATGCTGGTGGGGTTTGTTCTGTTAGTTTCAGTGCCACAGGAAAACTCCTGCTGTCTGTGGGCCTGGATCCAGAACACACTGTCACCATCTGGAAGTGGCAAGAAGGTAAGAAAACAAAAAAGCACTTCCCTGTTTTTGCTCCTGGGATTTTTACTGACAGAACAATCACGCTTGCTTTCAGGTGCCAAAGTGGCCAGCCGGATAGGTCACACCCAGAGGATCTTTGTGGCCGAGTTTCGGCCGGACTCAGACACACACTTTGTGTCTGTGGGCATCAAGCACGTGCGTTTCTGGACGTTAGCTGGCCGAGCTTTGCTCAGCAAGAAAGGCGTCCTCAGTACCCTGGAGGACGCTCGGATGCAGACCATGCTTTCTGTGGCGTTTGGAGCTGTAAGTTAATCCCGTGAAGCCTATTTGTTTTTACCTCTTGAATCAGGTCTAATAATATTTACAGCTCAACAGATGCCACACTGTATGCTTGAATGTGCTGTGAACTGTTTTTGTGCTGCTTGCTCTGCTCTCTTAGGCCACTAGATTAGTGCAGATTTGTTTTCTTTTCAGAATAACTTGACATTTACAGGTACCATAAGTGGGGATGTGTGTGTATGGAAGGAACACATTCTAGTAAGAATAGTGGCCAAAGCTCATACGGGCCCCGTGTTCACTATGTACACCACACTGAGGGACGGCCTCATCGTCACCGGAGGCAAAGAAAGACCGTAAGTTCTTCTCTGTTATATTCATATGTTATATTACATATTAGTAAGATGTCAGTTGTTAATATGGGCATGTATAAAGACTGTGCCCAGGAAAAATAGGCTTATAGCTCGAGGATACACCTAGCAGGAAATAATATTAAACCTAATGTTGAAAAATGCATATTAACAGGATTAAATACATGTAGGTATTTAAGATATGAATGAAAGAGATTTTCACGGTGCTTCTCCACAGGTCAAAGGAGGGCGGTGCTCTGAAGCTCTGGGACCAGGAGCTGAAACGGTGCAGAGCCTTTCGGTTAGAAACCGGACAGATCATAGACTGTGTTCGCTCTGTATGCCGGGGAAAGGTGGGTCACAAATCACACGGTGCTTGACAAAAAAATGTCCAGTTTCTCAGAGTACACTAGACCAGTCTACAAATAATGTTTTTGGTTTGCCACTGGGACCTTTAGACCAGCTCTTTATCTAGTCTATTACAGTGATTTCAGATATGCAGTCTGAGATATTCTGGCGCTCATTAGCTGATATGCTTTCAGCATGTTCACTACAAGCTCAGTATAACTCTCTGCTCTGCGATAGCCAAGAGAATACTGGACAAGCTCCATGAATGCTTCCCATGCTGCTGATTCAGATGACTTTCTTATTAAAAGTATAATCAAGCTTCGGTTCACAAAAAAAAAAAAAAAAATCTTCCTTAATTATGCCTTCACTTTTCTCAAGACCAAACTTATTTCTTAAATCCTGAAGCGCACCACCGTTTCCGTCCCGTCATCCTAGTTGTCTGATACATCATAACTAAAAAAAAGATGACAACGGTTTTCAGATTTGGAGTCAGCAGGTGAAAGAATCCCAGTATCAAAATGCTGACCAGTGTTATCTATCTCTTTTTATATTTTTCTTGGTGATGTGCCAGGGTAAAATCCTGGTGGGGACCAGGAATGCAGAGATCATTGAAGTAGGAGAGAAGAACGCGGCGTGCAACATCCTGGTGAACGGACACATGGACGGACCTATATGGGGTTTGGGCACGCATCCTTCTAGAGACGTGTTTCTGTCGGCCGCAGAGGATGGCACTGTTCGTCTGTGGGACATCCCAGAAAAGGTCAGGTCTTAAGTTCAACAGCGCAGCCTCAGATTTAGGTCGGTTTATTGAGATGTTAACAGAAATTCTGTGCTGGTTTTTCATCGCCTTGTGGGGGGAACAGAAGATGCTGAATAAGGTGAACCTGGGCCACCCGGCGCACACCATCAGCTACAGTCCTGAGGGAGACATGGTGGCCATCGGCATGAAGAATGGAGAATTCATCATCCTGCTGGTCGCCTCACTCAAAATCTGGGGAAAGAAAAGGGACCGGCGTTCACCTATTCAGGATATTAGGTAATGATAGCACACGAAGCACGGTCAAACTCGCCTTTACTAAAAAAATTTTGGTATGTCTAAAAATCTTTTCTTATTTATAAAAGGACATTTTTGTAATCAGGAAGGATGTTAGTGAGCTGGACAGTCTTGCCTGTTTTGTCATTATTTAAACCCTCCAGCAGCCACTGCCAAAAAATGATCAATTTTTAGTTTCAAGCTCCCGACAAAATGTTTGTGTGAATCTCAAAGGATTAGGGGTGAAGTCAGCGAGTGCCAGCTGGATATGGATTAAGAGTAAGACATTTATCTGGAACACATTATGATTTACACTGCCCAGAGCAAGGTTAACTAAAACTAAACCAAAAAATAAAATTAGATGTGAAAAAAAAAACACATTTTAGTTAACCAAAAACTGAAACTTTGTGAATTCGGAAACTAAAAGTCAAATCAAATATAATCCTTAGTTTTACTATCTGTAAATATTTTGTTATAACTTGCCTCATGAGTCACTGAAAGACACGTTTATTGAGACTCTGGATGTCTACAATAGCATGCCACACTATGTGTCAACTGCTTTGAATAGGTTCTATTTTTATTTTTTATTATATTTATTGACATTTAATATTTTTCTGATCTTATTAGTTACTGTAATATGTTGAATGAACTATCTAAACTGAAGTGTACCCCGACTCTACTTGGCATACTGTTAAACAAATCTGAGGAGACTTTTAATTTCATCTCCTCCTCTGCAGGTTCAGTCCAAATTCTCGCTACCTGGCTGTGGGCTCCAATGAGTGCGCTGTGGACTTCTACGACCTGACGCTCGGCCCGCAGCTGAACCGCATCAACAGCTGCAGGGACATCCCCAGCTTTGTGATGCAGATGGACTTTTCTGCCGACAGCAACTACGTCCAGGTGTGGAGGTTTCATTAGCTTGTTGCAGGAGAGAGTGAGGCGCTGGCGGGCTGATACGTCTCTAATCTGCCATGTCTTTAAACAGATATCCACGGGTGCTTATAAACGGCTCGTGTACGAGGTGCCATCTGGGAAGCAGGTCACAGAACAGTCTTATATTGACAGGATCACCTGGGCCACCTGGACAAGGTGAGGGTCACACTAATAAGAGTAACAGAAGGCATCCTTACTTATTTGGAAACTAAGGAAAATGTCACTCTGTGTGTACCCAGTGTCCTTGGGGACGAGGTCATAGGGATTTGGTCCCGTAACACTGACAAAGCAGATGTCACCTGTGCCTGCGTGTCCCACTCGGGCCTTAACATCGTCACGGGCGATGATTTTGGGATGGTAAAGCTGTTTGACTTTCCCTGTCCAGAGAAATTTGTAAGTATGATTGCATAATTTTATGATTGCGATTGTGTTTGATGTATTAGGGCAGCACTGTTTTCTACTACCGCCATTTTTCTGTCAGTTTGATCAACCTTTGATCAACATATTTTTCAAGTATGTTTTTGGCTCTTTTTGTCCTGATCTTGGCATCATCTTAATTCCAGTATGTGTCTCCAATGCCCCCTACTGGCAATAAGAAACAAAAAAACTAGTAATACACGGTCTGACCTGGGATCAGTGAGATAAATGGGCTGATTTTATTTTACATTACCATTGTATTAGTGTATTACTCAATATTAACTGGCCGCGTTGTTAGGTACACCTTGCTAGTAGCCTTCAGAGCTGCCTCAGTTCCTTGTGGCACAGATTCAACAAGGTGTTGGAAACATCTGCAGAGATTTTGGTCTTTTCCTTCAAATGGATCACCCAGAAAAAATAACTTATATGGTTTTAGTAATTGTTAATACATTTACTCAAGCCTAACAAACAATTTTGTTTATCAAGTGAGCAGAAATAACAGAAAAATTGAGATTTCTGTTAAACAAAATGACACACCTATAATCAATGTATATATAATATATAAATGTGTTTGTGCACTTTAAATACTATGAGTAGCAGTTTATATAAATACTTTCTGTGTTCTGTTTCAGGCCAAACACAAACGATTCCTGGGACATTCTGCTCATCTGACAAACGTACGCTTCACAAATGGAGATCGCTTCGTCGTCAGCGCCGGCGGAGACGACAGAAGGTATGACCGAGAATCCAAATTACACCGTTGTTTACCAGTGTTTCAGCTTCGGTGCTAAGTGATTCACACCTTTTCTTTTATGTCCCTTCCAGCCTCTTTGTGTGGAGGTGTGTCCATGCCCCGCATTGAGGATCACACTTGGATCATCCAACATCAGAAAGTCAGGGCTCAGAAAAAAACAGAAAAGGAAAAAAAAACATTTAAACAACGAGGAGGAGGAGGAGGAGGAGGAGGGACCAGGCAGCTTGTAAATGAGATAAACCGCTGATTCGACTTACTGCCTCAAAACTAGGTGCATGCATATGTGCAAGGCTCATTTTCATTACAGTCCTTGATTGTGAAAACAGGCAGAGGGCATACAGCCCTGCTCTCCTAACATCACATCGTCACTGAGGAAGAAAAAAAAACAAAAAACACCTAATATGTGCATATCATTTCAGTGATGCATTTTTTTATTTTTTTTTAAAACAAGCTTATCTGTGTACGTGTCCCAAATAGCAGTTTTGCCATGTGGCAGGCCTCTGAAATTGTGTTACTCACAATGCCATTTTTCAAAAAAGGAAACAAACATGTAGCAAACTGAATTAGCCTTAATCTGAGTGTTTATAAGGGTTTGGATTCTTTTTGTATCGTTTCATTTTATTTATTTATTATTATTTTTTAATTTTTTTGGCTCATGTAGTCATCCGTTTGTTCTGTTTTGAACTGGTAATTCCAAATCCTGTGGCCTTCCTCCTGAATGTAACATCCACTGTTATGTTCTGGATGTCAGCATGCCAAAGCATACTATGCACTGTACACCTGACCTGCTCACTGTGTCGCCCTGGTGGTTCATTTACGACGTGATAACGTGGTCGTGCTGTTGACTGGTTGACCTCAAACCCCACCCAACCTACCCCACCCGCCCTCTGCAGTGTTCCCCTCATGTCATATTAACGTACGTGTTTGAGGATTCGTTTGTGATTTATTAAAGGGTGTGTGCATGGCTTACGGGAAGGCAATCTGTCTGAACCAAATTCCTCAGAAAACAAAAAGAACAGCTGTAAATTGAGATCTTGTTGCACTCGTTGCAGTTCCAGTGGTCACTTTTTAGTGTGCTGCTACGATATGTTGTTGTTGCATTTTCATGATTATGAGCGGTGTGATGTTTTTCCAACAGTGCGTTGATGTTTCGTGAAATAAGATATTGCTTAAATGGAATGTTTATCAGAGAATATTTAAAAAAAAGTGCAAAAGATTTCCTTCTTGTATTAAGACTAACTACTAAAAAAAGAGTTGCTGCATATTTTGATTTACATTTCACCAGTGTATATACCATTTGTAGATATTCTTTTTGTATATTTTTGTGAGATGTTTCTTAAATTCCACTTTATTAAAAAAAAAAAATTAAAACACAACCATGATCTTTGAAACTTGGACTCATCCGTTTTCATTGAGTTTGAGGATGCTTGAGAATTATTGAATGATCCGTGCTCAAATATTCCCTGGATTTTATCATTTTAATCTAATGCAGTTATTTTTATAAAAACAATATTGCTACGGTTTTGGGTGAATTCTGACAAACCTATCCCTGGCTCAGGTTTTCCTTTCCAAGGTGAAGTATCCTAGACCACTTCAGAGTGCCGGTGCCCGAACTAGATCCAGCTCCACGTGTTTCCATCAAAAAAGTAGTGACAGCACAAAATTTGACCCACGATGTTAGTCGATTTAGGAAGGCGACCACAAGAAAGTCAGCCTGCAGATTCTGCCCCATGATCTTCTCCCCAGGTACATGTTTGCTCAGATTTACTTGGGACCACAGCTTTTGCCACATTATGACTTATAAAGTTTAGTTTTGTTGCACAGGTTGGTTTTTAAAAGTAACCAAATCAGAACTGGCTCCACACCAGCATCATGTGGGAGCTTAAAATGTGCTTGGCACTTTGTGAGAACCAGGTTTGAGAATTAGTGCATCTTGTTGAATTTGCACTGTGAAACTCTACTGAACTTTCTTGCTCTCAAACCTGTCCACATGAAGGTTGGTTTCCAACAGACATTGAGGAAAAACTGACTGCACTGACACCATGGCAGTAAAAAAAGGTATATAAGCAGGAAGCTTGGGGGGGTGATCTCTCAGTTGTCCTTCATCCTACTGCCTGTGACCTGGAAATAGCTTGCCATGTTAAATGAGGTCTTAGTTCATAACATGGAACTGTGGGAGGGGGGACAGAGGAAGGAGACTTTAAAGGAGGATAACCAGTTGAATCCTTTATGAAGCATTTTTACCTTCAATTTATTAAAGGCAGTGACATAATTGGAATATACATATTCTGACAAAGAAAGAAGGAAGGGGGCCATTTTCTTTGTATTCAAACTTACTTTGGTTGACACCTACAAGCGGCCCACCATAAAAGAGTTCCTGGGATCACTGAGACACTCGAACAACTCCGCTAAGCAAAGGAGGCAATTAATGGAGATGAGAATCTTAGCGACATTGTGAAAATACCAGATTAAAAACAACTGAACACATGAAAATCTTAAATGTGTTTAATTTATTACAGATACAACAAATATACTTTAGAACTTTATATATATTTATCGCCTATTTACATATTTTACAAATCTAAGAACTGAATACTCACACACTTCATGTCAACCTTTGTTTTTGTTAGAAAACAAAAAGGTACTGCTAAATATTGACTGTCAATGAGCATCATCATCTTCTAGCTTGTACACATTTTGAAATAGAATACTGTTTAATTTATACATCTGTTGTTCATTCAGTTCAAGTCATTTTCACAGCAAAAAAGACAGCAAATTTTTATCTACCAGTTTTAGTGTCTAGCTGTTAAAAGTGAAATGAATTATGAGCGAGTCCAATGTGATAAAATGATCTGAGTTCTCAGTTTATTAGGTAGAGTTTTATATATATATATATATTAGTTATCTTATGCATTCAAATGAGAAATAGCTCTTCATATTTTATCGTTTTGCACACGTGCACCCAATAAACTGTGAAATCAGAGTGCTGCGTATTACTGATGCAGGTGTCGGGGAATGAGTAAGGCAGGATCATAGTTTGACAGAAAAGGAGCTGCCACAGGAGCAGCCGTGATCAGCTTGTGGGTTCTTGAGCACTTGGAAGGTGGAGCGAATAAGCTCCTGACTGAAGTCCACCGTGGATCCTTTCACAAATTCCATGCTTTCCTGGTCCACAATAATGCCCACTCCTCCTTCCTCAAACACTCTGAAAGCACAGCAGTGACACAGCTGATAAACAGGCCATAAGGAAACAACAACGAGGAAAATGTAGAACTAGATTAAGCAATAAGGAAATCTTGATTCAGGGTCGTTTACCTGTCGTCCTCGTTCTTCTTTCTGTCAACCGAAAACTTGTACTGAAACCCGGAGCAACCTCCGCCCTCCACATGTATTCTCAGGTACTCGCCCTTTTCCATGATCTCCCCTAGTCTCTGCATTAAATAAGCATATTAGATATAACACATGAAGTACACATATTTGTTTATCAAGACAGAGAGTGAATGATAACTAATTTTAGCCAGCTGGGGTCTTTCTGTGTGGAGCATTTTCCCACTAAACAATTTGGACATGGAATATTTAGCAGAAAGATCAAAATGATAAAAACACTGATATCTATTTCTGAATTTAAAGGCATCAAAAGGAATGTGGTGAAAAAGATGTGGTAGTCTTTCTTGAGATGCTGCCACTGCTTTTGGTTCTGGGCATTTGTGTATTTTAAATTACATTTGCATTTTTGATATGTTAGGTTTGTGTGGCTGCTAACTCATACAAAGGATTAGTTCTAAAAGCACATGGGACTTCCTGGTGAGATAAAAGTTGAAAGGAAGAAAAAAAATGATTTTGGAATTAAGCCTCTCAATATGGAGAGCAATGTGTAAAAAGTGTTTGAAGTTTTCTGATGCTTGTGTTTGAGAGTTTGACATCAACTGTATCTCGTTGTCTATGGGCTGATTATTGTATACAGTATATTAGTGTGTAGCTCTGTGATCAGACATATATTATCTGATTGGTACAGTCCTAGAATTTTTCTTGGGTGGACCTACAACCTTAGCATACTTTGAAAACTTAAGTTTAAATGCATTGTGATCTGAATAACTTTTCACCTTGACAAACATGATGGGAGAGAATTTTTTTTAATGCAATTGGGGGTTTTTTTGCGGGTTTTTTAAATGTAGAGTTGTTTAGTATTTACAAAAATTAAACACTAGACAAAAAACTGACAGTGTCATGGCGTCCCCAAATAACAGGGTTAAATAAGCTCAGTCTAAGTGGTCTCTGATGGAGTCAAACTCTTAGCCTGAATTATGGTTTCAGTCCCTTCTTACTTAGTGTTAAAGCTTTTCTGGTTTTAGCGGAAAACAGCAGTTTAAAGAGTGCGTCCTAACCTTCACGCATGACTCAGTGAGGTGTACTTTATCTTCAGATGAACCTGACACCACTGGCTTCTCCTGGGTGGAGGCGCTGCTGTAGCACCGAAGCCCGGCTACATAAAGCGACTGGGAGTTCTGAGGAAGACGGTGTGATTGCTCAGTCACGTTGAGGATATTTAGAAGAGTGGATGCCCTGCAAAACAACAGATCACATGACAGCACTTACAGCACTTGCAACGTTGCTAACAAGCCTTCTAGCTCGTTAGCATAACGTTACTTAATGGTAGCATTGAAGGCTAACCCGCTAGCTAGCTAGCAATAGCTACTTTTTTAAAGCCATCAGGACTTTATTAGTTATTACTTTTTTTCAGGGAGACCTTTAATATGTCCTGCAATTTGTGAGAAATTAACTTTACCTAGCGAGGCCTAATAATCTTGACTTTGACGCAGATATCATTGCTCCTCTCACGAATGACATCTTCCACAACAAATGTTTGCTCAAATTTACCCCGCCCCTTGATCGAGATCACGCCGTTATTTGCTAAAATCTGTAGATTGTCATGCCCATATTAGCAATTTGATTCGTTGTACTAGCTGCCAATCACGAGTCATTGGGTATTCGATACCTCAGTCTTGCCTTGCAGGCACATCTCTTCTCAGCTCTTTGAAGTCCTCAACAGTTTACTCATAGGTGGAGCTTAGAGAGAATTTGTGCGTTTCACGTCTGATGTTTTGATCCTCCAATTACAAGGCGGAAGGCGGGGTATTAAAAACGGAGTTGCGTTTCCTGACAGGCGTACCTTCGGGTGGAGAACACGCAGGAACCTTTTACATACGCGCCGCCTCTCGCAGTTGACAGAGTGCAAGAAGAAAGGTGGTGGCTATTAGGACGTCGTGAGCCAAAGGTACAATTTATTTATTTAGAGTTTATATGTTATGTTAAGCAGAAAATACAAGTTGTATTATGTCATTTTACCAATTTTCCGTCAAGTTTAAGTAAATGTCGTTGGTATTAAACTTTGTACTCAGTGCTGTACTAGGGACGTCCGCGGGACGAACAAACAAGTCATCTGACTCGAACACTGACTGCGGGGATCGAGTTTGTTTTCCTGTGGAGTAAAGATTTTATTTTTTATTTTTTCTTAGGATCACACACGCCAAAGGGAAGAAAAATGGACGCCCGGACCGGTTTCATTGTGTTGTGCTTGATTGGATTCAGCTGCGCGGAAACAGTGAAATTTGTAGATTGTGGTAAGTTCTGAGTCATGTTGATGGTGATGATTCACTTCTCCATTTAAATGCTAACTAAGAGACTAATTTTAAACCATGTGATCTGTCGAAACTGTCTGAATGTGTGATTAATACACTTGTTTGTTATAAAACTTCATAAATCTCATTAATCCGTTTCATAGACTAGTTTTCTGTCACTTATAGTCTTGGATATTTTAATTATTTTGATTGTCGTCCTTCAGTTCAGATTCCAGAATGGGTCCGCATGATTCAGCTCAAGTCATGTGTTTTTGTAATATGAGTGGTATTTGTCAGGAACAAGACTCAAGAAATTCAAAACTGGTATTGCAGTGCAAGACTCATAGCCATATAGATGTGTCAGTCTCTAACATGTACCAGTTCTTCCTCATGCTGCTGGTATCAAGAAAACAGGAAAGCTGACTGGCGTTTTGTTTTATGAGTGCACAATATGCTTTCAACTTATCCAACTTGTCCTTCACAACACATAAAAACACACATCCCTACATAATATAGCTACTTTATTGTATGCACTAAACATCCACACATGCTCTTCTTATATATATATTGTGAACAATCCTTAAACATTTACCACTAAATAGTGAGGCTTTGTTGATTTAACCAAATGCCACCCTGAACATGACCTAGACTGAACAATTGCAGTTTTGTAATCTTAGTTTGTTTTTGGTTAATATAAACTTGAACTGTATTTGTATTGCAAAAGCATGAATCTGCTGGTTCAGTTAACTTCAACTTGTTGTTTTTTTTTTCCTTTTTTAGGCAGAACTGTAAGTATGCACACTGTGAAATCCCTCCCAATCATGTTTTGTTTTTCCACATCTCTCTTCAGGCTCTGTTTCTGGAAAAGTGGTGACGGTGGAAATCAGCCCTTGTCCCAGTCAGCCCTGCAAGCTACAAAGGGGAGACTCCTACACCGTCAATGTGACATTCACCTCTGGTGAGTGAGCCCCATCTTTTAGAAACGCTTCTCCCAACATCCAGAATATAAATGCATTTGTTTTACAACTAAACTTTTAACCGCATCGTCATGTTTGCTTCAAGCTGTGGCGAGCCAGGAGAGCACTGCAGTGGTTCACGGTGTCATCGCTGGCATTCCTGTCCCCTTCGCTATTCCAAATGTAGACGGCTGCAAATCTGGAATTGAGTGTCCCATCCAGAATGGGCAGAGTTATCACTATGTGGCTACGTTACCTGTAAAGGACGAGTATCCTGCTGTAAGTAGTTGATGCCACCCTGGCAACAATGGTTTGTTCAGTTTGCTCCTCTATACTGGTCATTGTCAGTTTCTTTGCTGACTGCAGGGTGTGGTAATGTGACAAATCTGCATTTATTCATGGTTTTATTCTATGGAGAGTTAAACGGTAATTGACTCCTTCAGGTCGTGACAAACTGTGTTAGGTGGGAAAATGTGTGCAAGCATGACTATAGACCTAATATTCCGTCATAATGATTTTGTTCATGTGTACGACTAGTTTTGCTTTAAGTTTTCAGTCTGTATTAGTAATTCTGGACTCGTCTCTTGAACCCTTCTTTATTTCTCTTTCATTGACATCGAACATGCAATCTGCCACATTTTTTTTTCTTCTTTTTTTTTTCCCCCTCCCAGATCAAGCTGGTTGTGGAGTGGGAGCTAAGAGATGACAACAAGAAGGATCTCTTCTGCATCAAGTTTCCAGTTGAGATTGTGTAACAAACAAATGCTTCTAAAAGGGAATTAGTTTTTGTTAAAATGACAAGTGTTTTACTAACATGGAAAGATCTTGTTTTATATCAAACTGATTTTTAAGTGTTCACTAGTTTGCAAGACTTTATCGCACATCTTAAATTATGCTGAAATTAGAGGCGTGCGTTTGTTTGTTTTGTTTTTTTTCTCCTCACGATCCTCCTAATAATCAAATTATGAGTTGTGGATGTGTGATTGACCCTGAACTACATTCCACTGCTGTGCAACTGTCTTGTCTTACTGGCTGCTGTGTAGTAAATGGTAAATGGACTGGTTCTTATATAGCGCTTTTCTACTCTTCTGAGCACTCAAAGCGCTTTACACAACTTGTGCATTCACCCATTCACACCCACTCATACAAGCACTTCTAAA
>VUQG01014710.1:1528-18074 GCA_015106755.1 Etia nguti
CAGCCTTGTGGTACACCGGTGTACCACAAGCCTGTGTGATGAGCCCTTTCCTCTAATCCCTCTTCACCCACGACTGCAGACCTGCCGATGGTTCCAACACCATCATTAAGTTTGCAGATGACACCACGGTGATTGGCCTCATCAAGGACAACGATGAGGCCGCCTACAGGGAGGAGGTGAATAGTCTGGCTGAGTGGTGCGACCCCAACAACCTGCTGCTCAACACCGAGAAGATGTTCATCAGCAGGTTATGGCATGAAATGGAAAATGTAGTTAACATTTACCTGATCTGTGTCATTTTGTTTATTATGTTGCTTGTTTTCATGAATGGTTAGCATTCTCTATGTTTGCCCCAAATTGTGGCACAGCATTCCCCTCACAGTCTAATAGCAGCATTTGAACTGTCTGATTCAGCCATAATTGTTTATGTTTAGCACCTACCAACATGTATTTTACTTATTTCTTATTTATTCCCTTTTAAAAAAAATCAAATCCTGTTTTTAGGGAGAGTAGTTACAGTGCTAAATTGTCTCCATTTACAGGCAGTTCTACTAAGTGGGAACTGATGAATATCTGAAACACTTTGAAATTACTTTGTAATTCTTTCCAACTTTACACCAGTCAGCAAATCACAATTAACTCCTGACTCCAGGCACTCACTTTGAATGTTATCACACCATTAAATGTCCAATATGTTCCAATAATCGCTCTCACAGATATGAGTAGTAGAGGCTGTTGTTAACCTGGGGAGGGCAAATTATTATAAATTTGCGCAAAATTTGAAATTGATATCTTGAAAACTGTAGATGCCAGACTGCTAACTAACAAACAGACAGACAAACAAACATAACTGATTACATACTCCTTCCATTCAGGGGGAAGAATAACACTAAGATTGAGGAAAAAAAAGAAAAAAAAAAGTTGATCAGATAACAACTGAATTCAGGTGTCCTGGATGAAAGTCAACTTACTTATGTCACTACGACCAGTCAAGCTGCCTCGTTCAGGCTTTTAATGCACTTCTGCATCTTTTCACCACTCTCCCCAATAAATGAGCGGATAAAGACATACTGAGACTACTTGTTGACAGAAGACGCCACCTATGGGCAATATCTATGATAAGAGAACTTTGTTCACTTGATAACATTCAAAACAAGTGTCCCACTAAGTTTTTTTGATACCATTAGCCTGTATTACATACTTTTTTCCCCTATAATGTAAGTATGAATGATATTAATGACAAAAATGATTGTTTATGGTAATGATAACTTAAAGGAAGCTCTTGGCCATATTTCATGACAGATGTATGCGGTACATTACCTTTTATGAAGACCTTTTTAATCAGTTAATTCATAAAAAATTGAGAATCATCCAGTTCAACCCAGCTTCACTTACTTACTGCAGACTAAATCACTGTTGTAACTAAATAAGCTGAATCAGGCATTGGTCCTCTCTCTTCAGAATAATTTACTTTACCTTCCATGAACTTGCTAATGGACCAGTAGAAGACAACTGCATTTATGGTATTAAGCTTAGATCAGAGTACCAAGAGTTCAGGACACCCTCATAGATAAATGTGTTTTAATTGCAAAATTGAATACAATTTGGGTGCTTTATTGGTATTATTACTACCTGCTGCCCACAAATCACATCTGTAAAAACTGCATTCTTGTTGGATTGCCCATTAAAACATTACTTGGAAAAAATGTACCCCAATTAAAAAGATGCCAAACAGCCTTTCAGGAAAGGATGCTGAATTATTGAAGCAGCAACAATACTTCCTCAACTTAAAGGATCTGTCAGCATAATGTAGTGGGACCCGCACTAAATTTGTGAAGCCATCACTTTTTTCTAAAGTCCTGTATTTATTTATTTATTTTTGACTGCTATAATTAACACTGCAGTATACAATCGCTTGCCAGCTAATTACCTCACATGTTCAAACTGTAACTGAGGAGGGAGAAAATTCTTTCAGAGGTGACAAAAGCCCCGTAATGGAAAAATCTGTAACTCCTACAGCAGGTCTGCTCGATCAGTGAAAATCAATACGCCTTTTACGAAGGAAATTTCAGCAGGTGAGGCGCACATCACTGACCACCCAAACAAGGATTTATATATGGTTCACTACTGCTTCTGCTTGTCTCTGCAATAAGTCATTACAGGAGTCACATACCGTTAAGTTTATGAAGCTTTATTTCAACCAGAAGACAAAATAGAAATGAAAAAAAAAAACCCTCCTTATGCTGAAGGGATTTAAAGAAAATAAACTGCTTGTAATTACCTGGTATATTGCAAAGTTTGAAAATATAGCTTTATTTAGATCAGTCAGCAAATATATAGATCCAACGTAACATAAACAGAGAACAGATATCCATTCCTCAGCACGCCAGGTGCATTCAATCGCCATCAAACAAGACTAGATATTGATTCACAGAAGATTTCAAAACTCAGTACAAAAACGCTAAATTCAATAAGAGCTGTTCATCTCTCCATGGACAGGTGAAAATATACGTTGTCATTATTAGCTGAATGGGCCCAAAATTTAAGCATTGTCACTCTCCTCACTATCGTAGTATCTGTTCCTCTTGATCTGCTCCTCCACTGTCAGGTCTTCGTCGGCTTCCTCTGCCCACAGAGAAATACCGTCCCTTCCTGCGCTGTAGTCTGTGGCAAAGCTGTCGCTCTTCTCATCTTTTCCCCTCACATCTCTCGGCTCCATCCCAAAATCCAAAAGGTCATCCAGCACTGAGGCCGGAGGCCTCTCCCCGGCAGATTGACTGAAGATGTCAGATTTGAAATCAGATAGCAGGCTGGAGCTGCTGGTACTCAAGCCGGTAAAAATGTCCTCCAGGAAGCCTGATGTGCTAATCTTTGGCTCGGTGGCCTCGTGTTTGACAGCCAGCATTCCCTCGCCTGTTTCTGTGAAGAAATTTGTATCTGAAAAACAATCTGTGGCTTCAGAACATTTGGCACCCTCTGGCACAAAAGCATCATCTCTCTGTGCCAACTGCAACACTTCACTTGGCATCCATTTTGATTCTTTACAGGGATCGGCCTGAGATGAATCTGTTGCTCTAGCTGTGTCTGTCAAAAACTGCAGCTGATTTTCATTTCCCTCAACTTTGTTAAGCCTTTCGAGCAGGGTGTCATGGTCAAACAATGTCTGGTCATTACTATTATTATTATTATTGGAGTTAGCATTCAGTGCCTGTCCTGCTGTTGTCTGCTCATCTATTAATGTGACCTTTACTGCCTCCCCATTGTTCACACTTTCATTATTTCCCTTATCTATCTCCTCCTGGCCTTCACTCTCGAATGCTGCACTTTCTACCTGCTTGTCATGTCCATTTACTTTCACATCCTCCCTTCTTCCTGCATTTTTCTCTTCATTCTTTTCTGGCACTTTCACACTTTCCCCATCTCCACCATCATTCCCTTCACTTTGTTCTTTCTCCTCCACTCCTGGGTGCACTTCAGAGTACATTTCAGAATCCCTTTGTGCCGCAGCCTCCGAGCCGCTGTTTGACTCTTTACTTTCTCGAGTGTGACTGACACCCGCTGGCTCCTCAGCGACTGCTACAGAGGAGGTCAGAAACTCGGACTCTGCTGGAATCTCTTCGGGCTTTTTTACACTCTCTGTTAAACAGGCACTCTCATGCACCTTGCTATTTTCCTCGAGTCCATTTTGTACTTGAACTGAAGGAGCACCAGTGTCTTTTAATGAGGACTTCACAGGCTGATTTAGGTGCTCATTTTCCTGAGCTGAGCCCTCCTTAGGGGGCCATGATGGCTTAACCAACTTCAACTCCTCCTCGATAGCAAAGGATTTTTTAGGGGAATCTGGCTGGGGAGGCCACACTACGGAGATCTTACTTGTGGGCTTTTTGCTCTCATCCGCTGATTTGCTTACATCATAATCCTGGGTGGCTAAGCTACTGTGAGCATTGGAATATTTGGAATCCATGACTTTCTTTTCAGGTGACGGTGATTTCATGACAGAGTTCTGTGTGTTCTTATTATTCCAAAGTTCTTTGTGTGGTTTTTGTCCAAATCCTTCATCATAATTTCCTTTGGACTTAAACAGTTGCTTGTAGTGTGGCTTGCAGTACATGCGTCCATGGAGAGAGGCGTAGTTGCCAAGGCTGTTTTTTTTTGTTTGTTTTTTTGTTTTTTTGTTTTTAAAAGAAAGAAACAAGGCAAGTTAAAACAGAAGAAAATAAAAAGACAAAGAATGCATTTGCTGTGTGAAGTAGCGCCACCTTAGTTTGCCTTTGCAGTGCTCACACCGAAAGCAGCTTTTATGGAAGTTTTGTTTGTCCGCAATCAGAGATTCCATGGGGTACACTCTCTTCCGGCATGCCCTGCACAGTTCGGACTCTGGAATTCGAATTTTCTGCAAAGAAGAAGGAAACTTTTTTATTTGGCGTCCTTATAAATTTCCAGGCAAATTCCGGGAATGGCTGTAAGCTGTAACTAATAATAGAGAAATGATTTCTATTAGTCCTAACACAATAAATAATAATATAAAGGATTGGAAAAGCTGCAGAAAGTGAAACTTTTAGCAAAGTTAGTAAAGTTAATAAGTATATGTTTTTTATCAGTTATATTATAATTATTTTAGTCATCCTTCAGATTTATCTCGGACCCGACTGTGTTTACTTGAATGCAGTCCAAACATTCAAGCAGTTTGTTTCTGCTTGAATGTTTTGAGTTTGGTAACTATAGATTGAATAGTTATTAAAAGTTAATAAAACTCTTCCTATCTTCTTAATCATAGAATATTAATCTTGTTCTCAAAATGGGGAGAGAAATCTTACAATTGTGTAAGATATCACGATTACAATAAATACATCATAACATTAATAATAATAATAATAATTATTATTATTGATTATTTAGGAATTATATGTTTTGTAGATCAACTGTGAAATGAAAAGATGTTGATTCAAAAAATGATGTTCGAAATAAGAAGCACTGACGTGGTAAAATGTGAATTCCCTTCCAAAAAGAAGAGAATTCACATTAAAGCTGTTGTTTGTTTTTTCCTTGATGAGTTTTCAGGCGGTTCTCTGTTTTATCACAGACAAAACAGCATCTCACACCCAGGCAGGAGATATATTAGTTCAATATATTAGCATCATTGTCAGTTTCGCACAGCAGACACGTGGATAAACAGGAACAAAATGTAACCTGTGAATATTAAAAACCATAAAACTGCCAGGATACAAACAGTGAGTTTTAACCTTTCTGTCAAATGAAAACACATGAAAGAAAATAAAGTGTTAGAAAAACACAATCTGAAAGTTAATGCTTTGTATCTTTCCACACGGTGCAGCTGATTCCTTAAAAACTCCCCACACAAAGTACGTTCACCACCCCATCATGCCTCATGCCGCACAGCTCAGTTTACCCATCACGACACTCTGCTGCTGGTGCGTTATAATCTGCGAAGTCCTCTCCTCGGTGAGACTGAAGCCCAGGTTCTGGAAAACTCCTTGGCTTTCAGCCCATGATTGCTGGAAGTTTCTCAGCAGTTCTTCGGAGGAGGCCTCAGGGGGCACAGCAACCGTAGGAACTCTTCCCCTCACAACGTCTGCGTAGGACGGAGGGTTACCACGGGTCAGGGAGCTCCCAGAATGCACCTCGCTCCTCATCTGTCTTGTCATATTTCCAAAGTTATCAATGGTGCAGAATTGCTCAGTAACTGATGTCGCTTCAGAGTGACCCGCCTGCCCAGAGCAGGCTGCTTCAGGTTCTCTTCTTTCTATTTGTTCTCTAAGCTCTCTGGCTGCTTGAGAACTATGCTCTCCCGTCTCAAACACATCCTTGATTGCTTTGACGTTGAGTGTGGGGATGTCTTCGGTTCTTGGCACATGTGGTTCGGTCTCTGCTTCCTCTGTTTCACTCCCCAGCCTCTCTGCTATTACAATAGGATCTTTTCTGGTGTAAACTTTTGGTTTTGGAGATTCAAATCTGTTTACAAGCTTTGACAAGTCAACTCTAGGGAGATCCCCTTTAAGAATATCCATGGCCACGGTTTCAGTGACTTCCTCACTATCAGGTCCCAACCGCTCAGGGATATCTATTGGATCCTTCCGGATGTACATCTTGTTCACCTCCGCCCTCTGGGCCTCCTCAAAGAAATACTTTTTATCCTTCACTGTCATCATGGAATCCACCATTTCTGCGACATCTGTCAAGCCTTGCTTGTTTCTCTCGATGAGGGTCTCCCTGTCACTAAATGGGGATGACTGCTCTTTTTCAGCAGAAAAACATTCGGGAACTGGCACGAGAGGAGGAAGGGTGATAACGTGAGAAAGCTTTGATGTGGCATCCCCCAGTTTCATCAGCTTCTCTGAACGACCCAGTGTGGGAGAAGGTGTGGCCCTGCTAAAGGTAGATGTAGGTGTGTATGACTTGCCATGATGCGGCGGAGGTGTCCCGATTGATTTGTAGGGTGGAGGAGAAGGTGTCACTCTGAGTGGTGAGTCAACTCTCCTGGACTCAATACTGATAAAAGTAGGCGATGGAGTGCGGATGCTTGCTAATGGAGAGGACACCCTGTGATCGGCTCCTTCAGTCAGCTCCTTATGCACTCTATTCTCCTGAAGGGACTTTTCCTCTTCCACCACCTTCTTTTCAGCACTGGAGGAGCCAGTGCTAATCTTTGATATCTTTGCAGTCACCCCGCTGAAAACTTTCTTCTCTGGTCTTGGAGGCACTGGCGGTGGCACCAGCTGTTTTTCTTTGTCTTCTTTTTCCTCCTTTTCCACTGTTGTCAGGTTTTTCTCAAAAAATGCGAACTTTGCTTCGATTTTATTTTTGACATAAACCATCATCTCTTTCAACTTTTTCTTGCTTTGCTGCTTAGCAATTTCACTTAAATTCTTCTTCTCATCTGAGCCCATTATCCAGTCAGGGACTTCGCTTATAATCGTCCTGACAGTGCTGGAGTCTATTTTGCTTGGCACGCCCTCCAGCTCTTTCATTTGAGCGAGCAGCTTATGAGATACAGTGAATTTCTCTAAATCAGTGATATCTTCATGGTAAGCCTTGTCTTTGTTGGAAATTTTGCCTGCCCCTTTCACAGACACATCCTTAGGCTCACCTTTTGACTTTCCTGCCTTGATCTGAGTTTTATTTATCTCCGCTCCTTGCAGCTTCATTTGCTGTTTTTGCATCTGAACAGCCTCTTGCTTCTGAAGGCTTTGCTGTACCACACTCTCAGTCACAACCACCTCCTCATGTCTTTGAATCTCCTCTGTCTTCACGCTCTGCTGACTGTGGGAGACAGATACATGGCTTTGTCCCTGTTGGGTTGCTTTACATGTTATCTGATCCACCTTGGGTGTTAACACAGTAACTGATGGCGACAGTTTTACTTCTGCCTCATGTTTTTGCACCTGCTTTCCTTTTCTTGTGTGAATGTCTACTTCAACTTCCTTCACAGGTGGGCTCATCTGGCTTTCTTTCTCGCCTCCTTTCACTTCTGCTTTTACCTCAGTTCTCGTGGAAATCAACTGGTTGCCTTCCAGACTCACTTTTGTTTTACTTTTCGGTGACGCATTACTTTTCTCTTGCTGTAAATTAATTTCGCTTTTCTTTGCCTCCTTTTGTCCCAAACTGTCTCTTTTCTCTTCTTTCTTCTCCACCGGCATCTTAAAGGTTTTTACCTTGAAACTTGGAGTCACCTTTGGAATTTTAGTGGGCTGAGGGGGACTAATTTTCTCCTCCTGAGTCAGAGGCACATTAATATTCTTTACATCTTCAGCTTTCAATGTGACCTGCCCTTGAAGATCTACATTTTCATGGGCCGCTCCCTGTGTGGCAGTAACGGACTTGGTGCTGGATTTCTTAATAAACTGCTGCTGCTCTTGGACTGAAAAAGTGACCAAGTTCGAGCACGACTGAACTTCAGTTTGTGAAACCTCATGGTGAGCCCGAGAAACAGAAGCAGTCTGATTGGCGGATGCAGTTTGTCCCTTTTTATTAACTTTGGCAAAGGCTAGGTTTTTTTCTGAGGATTGTTGGCTGGAAGCATTTGAAGATCCAGCAGCTGCTTTCTTATTTATCACTGAGATCAAAGGTTTGCTCAAAGGGATCTGGGAAGTGGCTTTCTTAGAAGGCGTGTCCTGTACCACTATTGCTTCTTTGGAAACAGTTTTAGCTTCGTCGTCCTTTTCTTTTGTCGCTACTTTTTTCTCAGTGTTTTCTGCTGCAGGATGCTGAGCATTAGCATCAAATGACTGGATATTACTTGGAGGAGAAGTGGGGGAATTCACTTTATTCCTCTCCATTTCATCCTTCTCCAGCCTTTGTTGCCGGTACCTTTCCTCTGCAAACATGAGTGGGGTTTTAAATTTGCGAGCATAAGGTCTAGCTTTGGGCGCTGAATCAGGGTCTGTAGTTGGAGGCAGTTTAATAGGAGGAACAAATACTTTTTTAGGTGGCTGTGGGCTTTGCTTTTGGACTGATTTCGCAACTGGAATGCTTGATACTTTTGTCTGGGACACTGCTGTTGACTCAGTCTGATTGCTGATTTCAACCTGTTGGGTTATTTCTTGCTTCACCTCCTTAACTTTAGCTTCTACATTCTTGAATGTTGACACAGCTTTTTCTTGCTCAAGAGGGAGCTGAGGTGGAGGAGGCGGAGGAGTTGGTTGTTTTTTCTGCCATTTGGGCTTAACTTGTACGGGCTGCTGTGGTTCTGGTTGCTTGGGCACTTTGAATAAAGGTCTGCTGATGGGTTTTCCTGGCCTTGCAGGGGAAGGCTGCGGCATTGCATTAAGGTCCTGCTGTGAGGGAGGTGGAGGGAGAAAATCTTGTGCGCTCGCAGAGGGAGGTGGTGGAGGAGGTGGAGGAAGAGGGAAAAATTCGGGATCAGACTTTATGCATTCTATAGGAGGTGGAGGAGGTGGGGGAGGGAGGTCACTGTCTTGCCTCATCATGGAAGGCCAGAACGTGGGGGGTGTTGGGCTCTCAGTCACCGGTGAAGGTGGTGGAGGGAGGGAGAGCTCAGACTCTGATGGGGGAGGCGGCGAGGAGGGAGGAGGGGGAAAGTGAATCTCTGGCTTCACTGGCTTTTTATTCACACTTTTCCCTCTCATGTCAAGGCTATGGTGATCCACCTTCATATTCTTTACATTCTGCTTTTGTAAAAGAGCCTTATTTTCCCTTTGCTTTTGAGATGTTGACACCTGCTCCGTTACATTTTGCTTGTGCACAATGGTTTTCTCCGTCACTGTAGTGTGCACCTGTTTGATTGTCTTTGTCTCACGCATTTGCCTGTTTGAAATATTTGCCTGTGATGTGCTTTGCTCCTCTTTCCCCACCGACACATCAGCAGCCCTCACATCTGTTTGATCTTTATTAATCGTTTGTTTATTCTTTATCATAACAGGCTTGGGTGTCTGTATTTTCTGTTTCTGTTCTTTCGTGCTCTTCAGTTGAGAGGCCCCTGCAGGATTGTCTGTTTTGGCTACAGTAACAGAGTGGTCCTCTTGGGTTATTACCTGTGTTTTCAACGATTTGTTTTCATGCTGCCTCTGTGTGTGCTTCTGTGACTCACCACTCAGAGAGAGGTTTTTCACAGCGGGGGCTGGACTGACTGCAACACTCTCGCTCTTAACTTCATGTGCACATTCATGCTTCTCTTGTTTTACAGTTAATGTGTTTTGCATGGGCGCTTTTGCCTTCTTGGCAGGATACATGCGTTTGGGTTTTGAATTCTGCTTTTTTTGCATTAGGCACTTTATTGTCCCTTGAACGTCACCTTTCACGACATCTTCTTTTTCCACCTGCGTCGTCTCCTGTCCTTCATAAATTGATTTAATGGATGTTTTCACATCCCCTTCAGGGCTCCCTCTGCATTGCATTCTTGGGGACGTTGATGGCTGCAGCAAGAGCTGGATGGTGGCTTTAACATCACCTTGCTCGCTCACTTGGTGCTGATAAACCTTTTTCTCGCTTGATGCCTCATGTAAACTTTGCATGGCTGTGTGGATATTTCCTTTAACAATCTCCTCCTTTTCCACCTCTTTCACAGCTTGCTTTGCCTCCTCAAGGGACTTTAAGGTCCCCTTAATATCACCTGGCACTAAAACTTCAACAGCTGCTTCGGTTTTGCTGGATGCAGATTTCTCCAGTGACTCAAGAGCACCCCTGATGTCTCCCTTGATGATTTCAGGCTTTTCCATTTCTTTGGCTTGATTCTGGGCCTCCTCCAGAGACTTCAAAGTAGTGGGTATGTCTCCTTTTACCACCTCCTCTTTCTCTATTACCACTTTTTGATTGATGGCTTGGGTCAGTGAATCCAAAGCTGCACTGAGGTTGCCTTTAACAATGTCCTTTTTCTCTAGGTTTCTATATGTGACAGTAGGCTCTGTCATAAAAACCTTAACAATGCTGTGCACATCACCAGGAACTATATCATCCTCTGTTACTGTGCGACCGATCTCTTGCTGATTCTTCCGCAGCAATATTTTGGTCTCCTCGATGTCGCCGCCTATGATGCGCTCTTTTTGGACTTTTTCTTGGAGTTCATCTGATTCATACTGGAGCTGCTTTAGGTAATCCAAAGCTCCGGACTCAATGCATGTGGAGTAAAAGCTGACATTACCCCGCTCTGTGTCTAAAACCTTTATCTTTTTAGAGTCTTCTCCATCTGAGTTGGAGAGAAGGCGATAAAGAGTTTTGCTGACATTTCCTTGAATGATATCCTCTTTCTCCATGCCAGCCCTCTCCTCCTTATTTAAAAGAGAGTAGATAGTCATCCTAACATCTCCTTTCTCATTCTCTTGAATCAGAATGCCACGCTTGGAGGAGCCTTCCCTATTGAGCAGATTGCTCATGGCCTCTTGAATGTCACCATGGATAATTTCCTCTTTCTCAACATTGATTCCCCTTTCCTGGTTGAATAGCTGCTTCACAGTGGTGCTGATGTCCCCACGCTCCTCCTCGTCAATAGTTATGACCCTTTTAGTGGTCTCCCTGCTGTTCAGGAGGTTCATCATTATGTTGCTCAGATCCCCTCTAATAATCTCTTCTTTTTGGATTTGAGGAGTCTCCTGGTTCATGAGTTTATACTTTGCCATGCGGACATCCCCAATCTCATCCGCTTCAATAAGAATACCCTGTGAGTCCACCATTTTCTGGGAATAAAGTTCCTCAAGTGTTTCTTTGACACTTTTACCAATTATCTCTGTCTTTTCCACATTGCTCTCATTGAATTCATGAAATGGAGTGCTTTCAAACAGCCATGTTGTCGTCTTCACATCAGCTTGTGGGATTTCCTCCTTTATCACAACAAGATCTGTGCCATCACTCTCTTTGATTCTATCAAGCGGCTGCTTCTCAAAGAGCCACACAGACTGCTTGACATCCCCTTTCATTACTTCCTCTTTTGTCACTCTTTCCATGCCGTCATACTCGGCGCCATCGCCGCGTATCTCATCAATCGTGCGGGTTTCAAACATCCATGTGGCAGCTCTAACGTCGCCTTTTTGGATTTCACTCATGCTAACAGTTCTGATGTACTTTTGAGACATCTCATCAGTCTCAAATCGCTGCTTGCTTTTCTTCACATCGCCGCCTTGGATATCTTCAACTGTCTTTGCCCTCACTTTTATCTCCTCTGTAATTTCGTCCAGAGGTTGCGTTTCAAACCTCCACCTGGCAGAGCTAACATCCTTTTTGCTGATACCTTCCTCAGTCACAGCTTTAATAACATACACCTCCTCAGAATCTCTAATTGAATCCAGAGGCTTCGTCTCAAACAGCCATCGGGCCCCCACAACATCGCCTCTCATGATTTCTTCTTTAGTAACTGTGGTTACTTCATGATAATGGCCCTCTTTGTCACAAATGGCATAGAGAGGCTGAGTTTCAAACATCATGGTGTAATTTTTCACATCCCCTTTCTCTATTTCATCTCTAAAGATACTGGAGAGTTTTGAAATATCACTCTCGGTGGACTCCTCTTTAATTTGATCCAGAGAGAATGTCTCAAAAATGAAGCGGCCTTTGTCAACATCACCTCCCTGAACATCAGTTACCGTGCGAATTTCCCTTGCCTCAGTGCCGTCGTCACGGATCGCATCAATCGGCTGGTTCTCAAACTTCCAAGTGCAGTTGACCACATTTCCCCTCTGGAGGTCCTGAGCTTGCTGCTCTTTCAGCTTTTGCATTGTCTCCTCAGAGGTGGAGCTCATAATGTCAGAGGAGCGATTCTCAAAAATGTACTTCATCCTGGAAACATCACCGGACTGGATGTCGATTTCTGTGACTCTCCTGAAAGAGCTGTTGTCCTCCCCAGTGATGTTTTCCAGATTCTCCGTTTCAAAGAGGAAGCGAGCCAGCCGCACGTCTTTTCCCTGAACGTCCTCCTGTTTTACAGTGCAGGTCTTCAGAATGGTCTCTGACTCCGAATGATCTCGTATGTTGTCTAGTGTCTGTGTCTCAAAGAGCCAAGTGCACGTTTTCACGTCACCTTTTTGCACTTCTTCTACATCGGACTCGCTCTTTTCCACCTTTTCATACAGAACATCCATTGGCTGAGTTTCAAATAGCCACCTACAAGTCTTTACATCTCCTTTCTCAATCTGAATGCTTTTGTTAGTTTTATTCTCTTCATTCTCAAAATTACCGAAAAATTTAATGGTGTCAAGTGGTTGGGTTTCAAACAACCACTTGGCTGTTTTGACATCCCCTGACTCAATTTCCTGTTTAGATATGCCCTTTATGATCTGAAACTTACTAATGCTTTCATCAAATTCATCAATAGGACGCGTCTCGAACATCCATCTGCAGCTGCGAACGTCTCCTTTCACAATCTCCTCACGCCTCACAGTCCTTACCTCATGGTAATGGCCAGAGCTGTCTTGCATAGCATACAATGGGGTTGATTCAAAGAGAACTCTGTTGGACTTGACATAGCCACTTGTGACACCTTCGACCTGAATTTTCTGCATTCCCTCACATTTACTTAAATCCATGCTTTCAAACCTTTCTTTGTAGTTTGTCACATCCCCTTTGTCAAGCGCTTCAATATTCACAGTTTTTGTAATCTCCTTCTTCTCCTCCCTTATATTCTCCAAGGGCTGACTTTCAAACACCCACCTTTGATGCCTCACGTCAACCTTTTCTTCTTCTGTTGCCATTGTTTTCTTAAGTTTTCCCACTTCAAGCAGCTCTTTCAGATTTTTCATTGGTACTGTTTCAAACAGATGTTTGGCTGACTGAACATCACCTCCTACAATCTCTTCACAGGGTAAAGGTCGTGCATTGGCATTATCTTTCAGAGTATCCATAGGCTGAGTCTCGAAAACAAGACAGTGCTTCCTTACATCAGCTCCAATTATTTCATCTTTTTCCTTCTTTGAAATCTCCCATTCTTCATCCTTGATCGTGTCGAGAGTCTTTGTCTCAAAAAGCCATCTACCTTTGTTCACACCACCTTGAATGTTATCCTCCATGGAAATCCCACATATCAGCTTTACTTTGGCAGGGTCTCTGTTGATCATATCCAGAGGCTGGGTTTCAAACATCCAACGTGATGTCTTCACATCTCCTTTTTCTGTCTCCTCTCTGCGAATGGTGGTGATTTCCAGCATCTCTCCTGAATCGCCTCTGATGACACACATGGGCAGTGTGTCAAACATGCGGGTCGTTGTCTTCACGTTGCCCTTAATTTCTTCCAGCTCAGACTTCAGGTTGAGGAAGTGACTCTCCTCGATGGTTTCTGTTTTACCCAAGCAATCCAGATGCTGGGTCTCAAACAGATACCTGGCGGTTTTCACGTCTCCACCAGTAATGTCTTTAGTCACACAAGCATCCGTCTCCTGTTCATCTTCTTGGTAGATCTTATTCAGATAATCAAGCGGTTGCGTTTCAAAGAGCCACGTCGCAGTACGGACATCTCCTCTTGCTAGATCGGTGTGTTTTTGCGAGTGCTCAGCTGTATCGGGTGTTTCTGCCCCCAGAGCGTCCATAGGCTGTGTCTCGAACATCCAAGCTGTGTATCTGACGTCTTTGCCAGCAATGATTTCCTGCTGGGCAATAGTCTTCACATCATTCTCATCAGGGGTATCATCTTTAATCGTATCTAAGGGCTTGTTTTCAAACATCCAGCGCATGGACTGCACTTCACCTTTAAGGATCTCATCCCACTCCAGGTATTCTCTGTCAGGGCTCGAACACTTACTGGAGCTGTTGCCATCATTTTCAAACATATAGCACACCTGCTGGACGTCACCCACCCCTTCCTTGCTCTCCAACTCTGTCATTTCGGCTTTACTGAGCTGACTTAAAATGTCAGCTTCAAGGTTTTTGCGCACCTCTGGGTGTATGTGTTTGTAGAGGCGCTTTATTTCAGCCATGCTCTTGTGTTTTAAGTACTGTTCCCTGTTAATAGTATACTTATGTTGAGATGTTGGCTCCTGAGGCTGGGGAGAGACAATGTGGTCTGGGACTTTTTGTGATACCTGCAGCAGGTTTGCGGGTGGAAGAGGGAAATGGTCTGTCACCTCAGAAGCCACTGTGGAAGCAGATACTACTGACGAAGCAGTAGCAGTCTTTACAGTGGAAGAAGCCTCATATTGTGTTATAGCAGATTTTTTAGAGGACTGGTTCACTGGTGCCCACTGAAACTGGTTATAATCCACATCAACCTACGATTCGCAGGAAATTTTCATTAGAAAGAAAGGAACAGTTAGGTTAGAATTATATTTGGAAAAAAAAATTGATTTTGTAACATGAAAAGTACAGGAAAGGAAAGCTTTGAAGCTGAGAGCAAATTAAGAAGTTGTACACTTTACAGTTAAAAAAAAAATGATTGGAAAGCGATTTCTACCATTAAAGCTAGACACAAATAACTCTAATTTGGATGTAAATGCACAAACACGACACATCTTGTATCTGTCATACCATCAAAACATCTTCGGTTATGTGTGTTCCTAATTACTGTCTTGATTGAAATACTCATTGAACTTCAGACAGTAATGCGACTGGGTTTTTTTGTGTGTTTTTCTGGGGGTTTCTCTTTAACAGTGAGAGAAAGTGTCAGACTTCAGCTGTGTAATGACATGAGGCCTTTTATCCAATCCAATTTATTCCCCATCAACTCATGGCATGCGCAATTTCCTTTTGATGATTTCATGATGTGGCCATATCCTCATACTGATACCTAATAAACAACCCAAACTATCATCTATTTCGATAAACAGCCAGCATCATTACCTTAATTTCCTTGGCTGGTGCAGCTTCCTCAATCGTTTTTTCATACTGCTGCTTCAAAGCCTGAGTGGAAACCTTTGGTAGGTCCTCTCCTCTGACAAGCATAACTGAATTAGACACAAGAAGAAGGCTGCCTCATTAAGTCATTCGTAGTGAGGAAGCTCAGGGGGATTGGAAAGAGAAATAAATCATTTCATTAAAAACCTGAGTAGTTTTCATTTTCTGAAACCATGCAGTGGTGATTTCCACTTTCCAATATTTTACTTTCCTGACTTTGCCCTGATTAGATTTGCTGCTATGCACTGAATATAAAATCATCAGAGCTCCAACTCATTTTCAGAGCTCTTCCCTTATTCGGCGAGTAGTGAGAACAATCATTAATATGCAGGACGTAAGGGGTGCTGTGGTAAAAACCTGCAAATCACAGTATAAAAGGCATGAGCAGAATAACCTGTTTCATTGTAATGGTTCCCGTAACTGGCAGCCGTGTCGCTGTGGTGGACTCTTTGATTGTGGCTCGCCTGTGAAAAGACAGTGGCAAATCAACAGTATACTGGCAACTACACTCAAGCCTTGGACTGTTTTCAGTCAATTAGATATAAAAGGCTCAGTATAAGGCTCATTTACTGAAGAATTAATAGTAAAATCTGTGTGTATTACAGGTAAGATGCTACCCTACAACATATGACAAATACCTCTTCTCGAGAGAGGGCTGTGGTGGGGGTGAGCTCTCTGGCACTGCTTCTCGCTGTCACCTCGGAGGAGCTTGACATCTCCTGTCAAACAGAAAAATGGGAATGTGGACATGCTGAACCTCTCTCAGTGTGCCAACACACTCCCACAGCTAAAAAAATAGCCACATACACACTAAGAAAGAGGTTTTATCACCTCATGACTGTGAGCTGTTGGAAACAGCAGGACGGAAGCAATTTTTATACCATGAAAAAGGTTAATAAAGCTCCTCTGTGGTCGGTAACAAATGTTTTTCCATTACTATGCTGCTTCTCAGGGAGCTGCTAAGTTTGAATGCTCCCAAAGGAGGATTTTGGTGTTGGAGAGAAAAAGCAATAGATTACAAAAATGGAATAAAACTACATCAGCCTTTTCCTCCACTGTGATTCATGCAATTTTGAAGGAGATGAAAGAGATGGATGATATTTGAGCTTGTATCTTCTGCTGTTAACATGAAAGATACATGGAGGGAGGGGGTTCTGTGCTTGAAAAACCACTTATGTCATAATGCGATCTTTCCTGATGCAAAACACACATTCAATATTACACCTGTGCAAAAAAAAAAAAAAAACTAAAGGGAAAA
>VUQG01014713.1:0-14419 GCA_015106755.1 Etia nguti
AACTTGATGTATTAAGGCATGTGTGTGTGTGTGTGTGTGTGTGTGTGTGTGTGTGTGTGTGTGTGTGTGTGTGTGTTCACACTCATGCCTTTCTCTCATGCACAGGTGGAGAGCACCTTTAGCTACCTGGAGATTTGCGCCATTAATATTCATAGTCACATGAAGGTACACCATTTATCAGTGCCATGCCTATTTTTTTCACTTGTCATATCTTATGTTATGCTCAATATATAACCTGTTTTTACATTAAATTTTTATATGCACCTATGTGCATATAAAGCACACATTAAGACAATATTTGATTGTATGAAAAAGGCTCTAGTTTGAGTAATACATGTATGGTATGGATGTGTTGCAGATTGTGTTGGAGACAGACAGACAGACTCTCTATTTTAGCGTGTTACACACTGAAGATCTTGAAGCCATGATCAGTCACATGACCGCCTCATTGAAGAGGATCTTTCCTGATTCTTCTCCAGGGTGGGTCCGTCTTGCAGTGGGATCATACCAGTCCCAAAGACAATGGGTTCTCAAACCACAGAAAACATTATATGTTTATTATATACAATATGTGTTTTTTAAAGATACTCCCCAAGTTTACATACAGTTTGATAAATATAGGAAACAATAATAGACTATATATAAAAGAAGTAGCCACTGCAATGTCATCAGCTGGTTTCCAAAGGCCTGCTGTTGCACAGTCAAAGTGAGCTTGTTCACCTTTGGGACCTTAGCTTTTTGAAATCAGATCTCACACGTGGTAGATCTGTCTAAGAGCACACCCTGGTTTACTAGGCTTTCAGAACAGTAAACATGACTAGAAATTCTAAAAGCAACACAATGATATATATTTAGTAAGACCTTAAGGCCAAAATACTGTGAGGTGTTTAATGAGGGACTAGATCAAGTGATTCAAGACCTGTATTCCTCTACACTTCTAAACAACCAGACTTCCTTTTGCAACCACAGCAGGTCGCCAATGCTGGCAGGTAAAAAGAATGCGACTCTGAGGTACTTCGGTGTTGACTTCACTTTTCAGACCCAGAAATGTCCTGCTAAACACCATCAGTGCTACAGTGCCAACATTTGTTTGAGTTGAATAACTGTGTTCCCAATCATTGGACTCTTAGTCTGTCTGCAGAGTAATGCAGTGTCATGGGGTACATTTCATATTTTTCCTTTAATCCTCAGAAAGCTGCTGAAAACAATTCCATCAGATCTCAAGGACAGACTCCTCACACTGATTGGTGCGATAGAGGAGCAGATGAACAGTCAGCCTGGCTACTGTGGTGTGTTTCATTTTCCAGTATTAGATATTTTGTAGTCGGGATATCAGTTACTGTACTAACATGTAAACATTTATAAATGTGTTGTACGTACTGTGATAAAGCTAAAGACCTTTTCGGTTGATCATAACCTGTTATTAACACCTTATGATTCAAACATTAGCGACAATAATTACATGATCACCGACAGTTTTGCATTTCAGAAAAACAAATGAATTTAAAACTAGAACTAATGTATGTGAGTATTGTTCCCAGGAGGATTCTCTGATACCTATGCTGCTTTGTGTGATTTCAATGAGATGCCGTTTAGAGAAGAGATTCAGTGGGTATGTTTACTTTGCAACAACATACAATTTAGTAATGCCATCTGCACCAAACTTTAGACAAATCACGTTTGAAATAAATTTTAAAATTTTACATCAATTTTAGCACTTTTTATACAAATATTAGAATTAATGTCAAACTGTTCGCGCAGGATGTTGACAACATCTACTACATCCACAACTGGAGACAATTCAACCTGCAGGACTTCAGCCACTTAGACAGCAGGTGAGATACAGCAGTATGATGGTTAATCCAGTCAAACGTTACCTCTGTTACATACTTTCTTTGTCTCCTCTCCTCACAGGGACCTGGCATTGGCAGTAGCAGCTTTGTCCTTTAACCAGTGGTTTACAAAGATTTACTGCAAAGATCTCAAACTGGTACACTATGATTTTTATTTATTTATGTCTGAGTGTTTGAAAGAGTTACCTAAAGGTTTGCACCAGGTTTGAATCCAGTCTTTTCCCAAGATGACGACTATTATTCTCATGAATAAAATAAGTGGTCATTTAATAATAGGAACAAAATAGATGTTGGGTCCAACACAACTGTCACAGAGCAAGACTACAGTGCTGAAGGTGCTACTTTTATTAAACTGTGGAATCTATATGGAAATAATTATTGGCTTTATTATTTTTGCCTGTTATTTGCTTGTGACCCCATCAATTAACAAGCTGATCAGATGATAGTCTTCTCCTTAGCTGTCATTTCAGGTGACATTCTTAAGTGTAAATTAATTTATTATGAATAACATTTAAAAACTATTAGAAAATTATATTAAAAAACCATAAAAGATTGATTTCTCTTGAGGGTTTTAGATCACAATCGTTCAAAAGTTGTTACGGCCAGGTGGCCGGTGTGTGGTGTGGATCTAAATGGAGACACTCAAGACATGAGTGGGCTTAAACAAAAAGCCAGCCGATTTATTGAGGCTGGTAAAGAGTACAAAGCAAATGCAAAAAGGAAACTAAGATTAAACTAACGACAACCTAAACTGAGGAAAAGCTGATACTAAACATAGAACATTAGTAACACGAAGCCAGGAGCCTGGACATAAAAGACCTGGAACATAGAGCGAGGAGAGCAGACAACCTGATGAGGGACACGGGGAAAACGGACACAATATATACACATAAGGGTGATTCGAGAGAGACTAACAGACTAACGACACAGGGGGAGCAAAACGAAACACACTGAACACGGAACGAGAGATTGTCAAAACCGAGAGGAAACACATTCAATTGCAGGATATTTTATTAAATCAGTTAGCAGGAGCAAAGCAAACGCAGACTCAAATAATAATAATCACAAAATAATAATCAGATCATCCTAATTATACTTATCTAATTAACCTAATCTAAGCTAATGCTGACCTTGCTCTGATCTCTATGAGGAGACAGGTTGCACTTATCTCTGTGTTCTGTGCTGAGTGGAAATCCAAATCTTTTTGATTCTATACATAAAACATAAAAAATGAGCAGAGAAAAAGCCAAAAAATCCAAAACCAATTTGGAGGTTCACAGTTTGAGGCAGTGGTTGATCTCTCTGGAACAAGCTGATTCTTACATGGACATCCATTTGCACATAATTCCTTTCAATCCAGTTTTATAGGAATACTTTCTTTTACTTTTTCTCCTTAAAACTCTGTGCTTGTCAATCACAACACAACTTCTTTTTACTAAATCATACATTTTTAAAGTCAGGCATTCCTTAGATTAGTGGTTGCTGGTGTCTCTCACTCCCCCCATATCCTTCCTCACACACAGCCTTCAGGGTCATTTCTACACAGCCACACATTTCATATTTTCTTATTTATCATATGGGTGGAGCTTATACCTGATTATACTCTGATCAGTATGAAGAAATTAAGATAAATTAACTATCAGCAAAACCACACGTGAATTGTGATTCTGTGTTCAACCATTAATACACTTAATACCATTTCTCTTATTCAGAATCATGTAAAACGATCGGTTGGACACATTTCTTGTCTTTCACATTCCTGCAGCCACACTCCAACACTAATCTGCCAAAGTCGAATCTGGATCATGTCTATTCACACAAAATCATTAGAATAATTTTCATCACTGAAACTGCATTTCTCATTCAACATATTAATCAAACTTCTATTCTGATTATATCTTGGATTAAGAATAAAGATAATTTACTCTGTTATGGCACTTTGCATCATTTTAAACATGAAATGCTGGATGTTAAGACCATTTACCATCTCTGTCTAAGAGGAACTTCAATATATCTCTCTCTCAATCCCACCTCTCTGGACAGTTTATGTAACTCTCAGCATTTAATCATTAGTTATTATTGATCCCTGGCTCTTCTCCAGTTTTATTTCCCGTTTTCCTCCCCTCACCTCCAACCTATCACAGCAGATGGCTGCTCCTCCCTGAGCCTGGTTCTGCTGGAGATTTTTCCTGTTAAAAGGGAGTTTTTCCTTCCCAAAAGCACTTGGGGTCGTCCGATTTCTTGGGCTTTTCTGTATTATTGTAGGATGTGTAACCTACAATATAAAGTGCATTGAGGCAACTGTTGTTGTGATTTGGTGCGATATAAATGAAGTTGAATTGAAATTGAAATTTTGCTCTTTTCTATTCTTGATGTCAATCCAGACCAAATTATTACTAAGACCAAATACACAATGACAAAATAACTGGGGTTAAAACAAACATCCCTACCAGGACTCTACAAAAACCTCTCCCAGTTCCTGGATCCATGGCGGGCTTACTGTGCATGTGTCTATGGGACACTGCTAATTTGTGGGATTGCAAAAAAGAAAGTTGGAAACACCACTCTGCATGTTTCTCTTGGACTCTGATTTTGTTCTTTCAGTCAGTGGATATCCAGCAGCAGCTGACATACCTGCTGTCAAGGTCTCCCAGTCTGGAGGAGCTCTCGCTGGAGGCCAGTGGACTGAAGCTGTGAGTTGCTGTGTCCACATACAGAGGGGCCAAAAATAAATGAAAAACAGAAAGTGTCTCAGAAAGATGTGGGGTCATTATGGACCCCAGGTGCTATGAATGAAGGCATTATTATTATTATCATACAGAAGAAACCACTAACACCAGGAGAGAACACTAAGAGGACCATTAGTTTCAAACCATGCCAGCAGAATGCTCCCCACAGCTTGACAGAGCTCCTCACTGCATGTTTGAGCTTTTAACAATGACTTTAACAAAATCTGAGATTCTTGTCTCAGGACTCCATCTTATGACAACATAGACCTTTGTTACTCTGGCTGAATGTTTGCACTCACTCACAGGCCAAGCAGATGCCTCCTTCATGTTACTGTGGTGGCTCAAGATCCAAACATCTTACTTGTATAAAACATTTGCACAATATCATGTACTTCAGAAAAATATATGTACTCAGGAAGAAATATTCTTACTTGTGTTAAACTAGACAGACTTTAAATTAGTTTGATTTGGTGTGTAGTTTACAGATATTGAGACTGATAATAATCTTCTCTACAGGGACTTTGCAGTCAAAATGGCTGCTGCCCTCAAAGAACATGCCTCATCCAGTCTGCAATCTATCAACCTCTCTGGCAATCCAATTGAAGACAAAGGTGAGCTTTTTAGATTTCACATCTGATTTATGTATGTGGTTGTGACCCTGCTGTGAGTAGGGGAAAGGCTGCCACATCTACTGCTGCAAATCATAATAACTGGCTTGTAGTTGTATGTCTCCACCAAGCAGTTGCATTTTAGACACATGTCTAGACACATGTGCAGACTCAGACAGTAATATGTATATAGTGAAAATGTTTATTAAAAGTATGAAGTGATTGGCAAACAAATTTGATTCTAGTTGAACATAAAAGCCTTCCTGAGAAAAAGCAACCGTCACCAGCACAGAGACATCATAAAATGCAGGTAGTAATCATAGATACAAGAATAAAAATGACTAAAAATAAGAATATTTTTATTCTAAAAAGTGTCAAGTCAGTGAATGAGAATATACAAATGTCACTGACTCTACCTGTGCTTTCTGCAAAATATGTCCCATTGAAAGACACTATTTTAACTCACAGTTGTTTTAATGTGTTGTGTTTTCACTGCAAGGTGTAATAGCACTAAGTCAGAAGTTGGAGAATCTGGAGAAAGGACTCAAGCGCCTCTCCCTGTCCAGGGTATCGATGACTGCTAGAGGTACAAACACTATAAACTGTAGAAATAATGTGCTGTTTTCATCGGTTTTATAAACCAGAAGGAGGAGCAGAATGAAGACGGAATCGAGTATATATGAAGTGGAGGTGAACATGTAGGACCTTTACAGTCTGAAATAATATATTGAATGCCAGAAAGAAATCATTCAGTAGAACATTTTACTTGCTGAGTGTGCTGCTTAAAAGTCACTAGTGACCAAAAGGTAATGTTGTTCCTGATGTGTTTGCATTTCAAAACAAAAGCACTTCCTGTCAACACTGCGTTGTACCACTAAATAATTATAATTAGTGTGTTAACGCACACCTCTTGGATACAAATTCTAACAAATGCTGAGTACACTATGATCATATTTTTGTACAATACATCCAGGTATATCAGTTTTGCAGATTCCTCTTTTACTCTTCTTTGATTGAATATGAAATGAATAAAAGGAGGATTCCCTGTGATATTTTGCCTGTCACCATAAACGTGTTTCACACCATCTTTGCTGTTACATCCACTTACCCAATTCAAAATCATGATTATTTGTGGTTTGATTGTTTTTTTTCCAGGTCTTGGCTGTCTGAGTCAGGTGTTGTCCTCCAGTCAAAGGTTTTCAACATCTCTGACCCACCTTGATCTGTCTGGTAACACCAGTAGCCTGGTTACTGAAGAAGCCACGGTACAGTCTGCTTTATGTGTACCTTTCACATGATATGGATTGAAGACAAATGATGCAAATAATACTCTTACAGTACTTACAGTACACATACTGTAAACATCCAGAAGTGATGCTGACTATTATCCTGACCTTGCTTGCAGGAATGAACAAATACTGGAAACAAAGATTAAAGCAAAGTAGAGATGCATTTGCATACCAAAAACTAAATGCTTCAACTAAAGGCTTTTCCCACTTTTCTTTAAGTTACAGATAACACAGCTTTAGTCTGGAGTGTATAATATCCAAGCACAAACCTTAAACCTTAAAACCTTAAGGTTAACTCTCTAGCAACACTCATATTATATAGAACAGCTTCATTGGTTTGTTGAAACATTCACAAGAGTAATCATCACTGAAGGTCCAATATGTTGTTCATGCAACAAAGTATTTCTATGTACAACAAAGGTTGCTGGACTTCTAACCTGTTGTCCAAGCACTGTGAAAGTAAGTGAAGGTTTGCCAGAAACAGTAACTCTGTTTCAAGACACCCCCTGATGGTTTTCCATCATGGATAAGAATGTAGCATGTACAGAGCCTAAATGTTTTCTCCAGTAGAGTCCAAATATTAGATTCTGATTTCAGTCAACTCAGTCTTATGTTTCCCAAAATATCCTGGAAATATTCTGAAAAATATTTTCTTGATTCTTACATTCCTAAGTTAATCCTGGCCTGTTAGGATAGTAATTGTATCTCTCCTTGTCATCATTTCAGCTGCCTAGTCTCTGGAGGAAACCATGTCTAAATAACTCAAACATGTACTAAACGTTATGATGCATCTGTGTGTGTCTTGCAGTTTCTCTTCAAGTTCTTGTCCAGTACAAACTCTCTGTCTTATCTGGACCTCAGTGATACCAGCTGCCCTCTGGACACGGTCAGTGACATACTGTTTTTATAACTGTAGACTTCTTTCCATCATCTCATTGATTTCTCATTGATTGATATTTGGGAGAATCAGCGGTCGTGGTTGGATCTCATTATCCTTCAGTCAGAGTTTGGACTTTTTCCAAAACACTGACTGTTTTTCATCATTCTGTGGTACAACAGAGAGGGTTGTTGTCTTTTGTGACTCACGTTTTTCTTCAAATTCATTTAAGAGATCCTTAGATTTTCCTTATGAATTTGCTTGTATAATTCATAATCAGCTTTTCATCAGTGATTGGGAGCCATCTTGTCTTATATATCACAAAACAGGTCCAAACATTGACATGTTTTACAGATGAAATACGGTTGGAATGCAAGCTTCTTCTTTGTCCAACTAAAAAGCGTCAAATTCCGGTTATGGGAGCAACTGAGGAACATACATTGCCTCATTTTCTTCTGACCATTACTACTGAAATACCTGCTGCACAAAAACTGAACAGAAAATTGATCTTCTAGCCTTTGTGATGGTGAGTTTTTGCAAAACTGGGGCAAAAAAGAGAAAATAAAGTAGCTGATGTGAACTAATTTGTCCTAGCACTGCAGCCATAAGAGCTTAACATTATAGAAGAAGTAGATAGCGCCCCAGGTATGGACTTAAAGGTGTATAAAAATGAACACCACACTGTGACAGCTTTAGTGGAAATAAGGAAGGAGATATCCCTGAACTGATGCCTGAAACTGAACTTTGAATAGTGCCTTAGAAGTATGACATAGTCATACCACAGGCAATGAAATGTTCATTAGGGAAGAAGACAAAAACTTTGAAGGATAAGGACTGGAGTCAGCATTGCAAATAAACAGTCTACAGCTAATAAACCTGCTAGAGGGGGCTAAAGGATGAGAGCCATCATTTTTTTAGACAACTGGATACAGGAGATATTTGAAGTTGACAGGTGAACTATTTCAGAGAGAGCACATCCGGTAGCACCGAAGAGAGATCCCTCATGAAGAACACTGATGATGATGCTCTTCAACCACTGAACCAACAAGTGGGATCAACACAACTCTGAATAGTGATCCATATGGACTTGACTCACCATCTCCAGAACAATTCAGCTGTTAATTTCGAGTATCAAGTAGTAGCACCCATTTCCAATTAATGTACCTCAGTCTTCAGTGTAACCACTTCATCCTCTGGCTTCATAGTTTGGTTTGTAAAACCAGTTAAAGGCAGTTTTTATCCACTTTTTCACATCTGCTATGGGTGCTGTGATTCCACCTGGTCCAGAGTTCCAGGCATTAATTGTCTCCAGTGTGGTATTCATTATCTCTAATACTAACCTTCCCATGTCAACACTACCCTTCTCAGCTACATTGCAAAGAACAAATTAACCCTCATTTTGAACAGCTTCCACCATCTGCAGAGCAAACTGTGTATATGTAGAAATAAGTATTGTGTGTATAAAACAATGAAATAAATCAAAATCTTATAGCTTGTGCCCAAGACCAAGCTGTATTTTCCACATTACATCTATGTTAATATTTATGTGCTATCCACTCATGCATCCGTTTCGAGAGCCTGCCCAGGTCACCAGTCTGATGCAGGGCCAACACAGAGAGACAGACAACCATTCACACTCACATTCACACCTATGAGCAATTTAGTATCACTCATTAACCTAACCCCACTGACTCCAAGTCTTTGGACAGTGGGAGGAAGTCGGGGTTACCTGGAGAGAACCCACACAGACACAGGGAGAACATGTAAACTCCACAGAAAAACCCAGCCAATTATTTTTATTATTATTATTGTTGTTGTTGTTATTGTTGTTGTATGCACAGTATCAAAACACTGGGTTGAAACAATTGCTACAGATGCTGTATTTTACTTGCTGTCTTTCTGTAGATAACTTCTGCTCACTTTAACCTTTCTTTTCATGCAGTTATTTGTGTCGCTGTCTGCTGGATGTTGTTACAAACTGGTGCACCTTAACCTGGCCAGGAATCCTTTCAGCCACAGGTCAGCTCCACTGTCCATATCTGTAAACTCACTGGATTTCAGTTTCTTAGTTGCTTTGAAATGGAAGACGTGGAACGCTGTTACTGTCACTTCCATCTTCTGTCTCTGTGTAGCACTTGAATAACATTTTTTATACTCTTATTTCTCAGTGTTTCTTATTTGATTGTGTTGTTGTGCATCATTAACATCTAGGTCTATAATATCTCCCTCAGTCACCAACACAGAAGGTCAGGGGTACAAACACTATACTGACTGCATACTTGAAAAAGTCTGAATTTATAAGTGTGTGGTGATCTGAAATAAAAATAAACATGCAACAGTGTTATCCAAGTTCTGTTAGAAGGTAAAACATAAGACCAATAAATTCTGTACTACTATTATGCAATAGTTCAAACAGCCAGCAGAGGGCATTCCAAGCCTATGGAGCCATAATAGGACGATTTATAGGATCAACCAGTGGACCATAAAATGTACATAAACAGCATTACGTTACTGAACAAAGTAAATATGAATATTCAACACATTACTGCCGTACCTCAGATTCCAGTCTGGGAACATAGTAGCAGGAGCTGAACACACGTGCACAAACTGGCTTATAACGGAAACAAGTGGCTTTTACAACATATCACCTGATGTTGTTGGGAGTTGTTAAAGTTGTTAAGACCTTAAAATCTCAAATGCCTGCACAGAAAAAAGAGAGCAATTCCAGAATTAGTAGATAATTTAGGCGTCAACATAAATAAATAAATCAGTAAAAAAAGATGTCCCATAATTTCTTTCATCCAACTTCTGTTTTTATAAGAACGTGCTTGGTGCTATGTTTGACACAATCTTGTTACAAATTCTTAGGAACTTGAAAAATGATATTTAATTAATATTTTCCATATACACAATATATTAAGCCATTAAAAAGATAACATATTGAACTGTCATCAGCTGATAAATTCATAGATTAATTCATTGATAGATTCAGAGATAGAGCATATAAAAATCACAGTAAAGGGGCGGCTGTAGCTCCGGATCGTATCTACTAAGTCATCTATTAATTGAAAGGTTGAATATGTGAACATGAGCCAGACACCTTGCTGTCTTCATAAATGTTTATGTGACTACTCCCTAAGTCCCTAATTCCAGGAAGAAATCTCTTTCCCTCTCTCTCTCTCTCTCTCTCTCTCTCTGTGCACGTGTATAGAAAGGTGCAGGAGGTCACGAGGAGCATTCAAGAGTTCTTTAGTCAGAGCTGTGAGCTGAAATATGTTGGGCTGTCTGCAACCAAACTACCTCCACAAGCTCTCAGGTGTGTCCAAACATTGTCACATGTTAATATGACATGAAAGCTCAGGGTTGGGTGTAGGAACAGTAACGTGACTGGAAAAAGTCTGACTAATAATGTAGTTACTTAATGAATGAAGCCCTAAAATGGGAATTAAAATACATGTTTTTGTACTTTTATATTCTAAATGAGTCACACACAGTTAGTTATGTGCTTGTATTGAGACTTTTTTTGTACAGCCATATTTCACCACTGGTACACTGTAGAGGAGCCATGGCACTTTTCACACTGCTTTTCAGATTCATGCTAATGACCACAACATTTCTTTGTGGGTTTTATTTTCATCAGTGTATTTTATCACTGCTTTGGCGTTGACCTTTCATTTTTGTGAATCATTGAGTATCTCAATAAAATCCTGTTTGTTAGCTGTGCTTTATGACATCAGACAGCAGGGGGGGGAACGTGGTGGTTGATGTTAGCCAGCCCTGGAAACCTAAGTTGTACTTAATATGACAACATTTTTGACTTGGTTAGAATAAAAATTAATAAGTAATATAGTTTTTCCACAACTCTTATCCCAATTACTATTGTACGTACTAACTGTTAAGCATCCCATGTATCAAGTAAGAGATGTTTTGAAGCGCTTTAGGTTCATATGAGTGAAACCTTTTGTAAACAAAGGTTCGAGTTTGTACCGTCAGAGTACTACTGTCCACACTGCCAGCACACATTGCACTTTTTAAAACCAGATACAAATACTGATGAACTAGTAGTCTGTGGTTAATGAATCTATTGATATGTTTTGCAACTAGGTTATTACTGCAGGGTCTGGCGACCAACACACGACTGTTTGGGCTGGAGTTAGACCTAAGCAGCTGTGAGGTACACACTCACATACACTCATGCAGAAAGAATAGCTTTTTTCATTTATGATCAATGGTAGCATCCACAGTAGGTACATATTTAGACTTATAAATATGTGTTTGTTTATGTGTAGCTACGTTCAGCAGGAGCCCAGGTGATACAGGAACACATCTCTGAAGCCACAGCCATCAGAAGTCTGGATATCTCTGACAACAGTATGCAAAACGACTTTCTTACACACAAATTCAATTATGCCAAAAAAACGTGCAAAACTCATTTCAGTACGTTGAAGTTCAGGACGAGAAGGGCTGGCTCACAGTCGCCGCTCTAATTCATCCCAAAGGTGTTCTATCGTTGAGGTCAGGACTCTGTGCAGGCCAGTCAAGTTCTTCCACACCAAACTCCCTCATCCATACCTTTATGGACTTTGCTTTGTGCACTGGTGTGCAGTCGTGTTGGGACAGGAAGGGGCCATCCCCAAACTGTTCCCACAAAGCTGGGAGGATGAAATTGTCCAAAATGTCTTGGTATGCCGAAACATTAAGAGTTCCTTTCACTCCAGAGAACACGTCTCCACTGCTGAGTCCACTAGCGACACTTTGACAGGCTTGAATGTAGCTGCACATCCATGGAAACCAATGCCATGAAGCTCTCTATGCACTGTTTATAAGCTAATCTGAAGTTGGTGACTTCTGTACGCGACTTCTGCGTTATCAGTACAATCACCGTTAAACGGCGTATCTCAGTTCTTTGCCTAATTTTGTCAAGTGCTTATTTTAAATGTCAAATTAGATTTCCTCTCCAGAGTTAGGTGAGAAGATTGATAGCACTCTCATATCTATAACCTTAATATGATCTACAGCAATTTGACAGTTAGCTTTTTTCACTGGTTAAAATAATAAGAGAATTATTAAAGTACAGCAATACCCATTTACACCAGGAAGAATGAATGCTTCCATTCCACCACTTTTCCCTTGCTCTCTGACTGTAGGTTTTGAGAATGACATGGTGACACTGGTTCTGTCAGTCGGTCGATGTCAGTCTCTTCGACATCTTGCCCTGGGGAGAAACTTTGCCATGAAATCCAGGTATGATGAAAAAGATTTAGACGTCCCTTTACTCTACCACCACATTGTCTACTGACATCAGTTTATTACACTGACCCTTCACAATGTTAAAAATGCTTGCAAGTAAAGTAAATACAACTGATCATCTCATTTGAATGTTCAGTAAAAGTAAGTGGTTATACATACTAGTAGAGACAGCTGGTCATCCGAATAGAAACATAAAAATGATGGCCATCACTTTTATAGAATAAGATTGTCAAAGACGCCAGCTGAAATGCAGATTTTCACAGTTATGTTTTTAAACTGAGTAACTGAATTCAATTTAACAGAATCTGCATGATATAAAATTTGTAGCGCACACAAAGTAAAGTAATAGTAATGTAAAAAAGGACAAATTAATGCAGACAAACTGCAACAGTAGCAACTGCAAAGCTGCACTTTCAGAATCTGTAACATCATCACTTAGTATTAATGCAGCAAACTGATGCATGATTTGGACGTATGGTAACATCATTTCTGTGGTAGGACATTTAGTTTAAACGATGAACACAAACCTGGCCTTTGAAACACATAAGATCCTTGGTATTAATGCTCATCGTCAGAGCATCATTTGACCTATTTATCATAATCCAAGTCATAATTTATCTGCATTTATGTCCCTGCCTCTAGCTATATAGGTTCGACATTGGTCCTAGATTCATAAGCTGAGTTTTTCTTTTCCATAGACACTGGGTGTTGTTGCAAGGTACACAAAGAACTATCACTTTCTGCCACCTGTTTGGCTCAACCCACAAAATGTGCCACTGCTAATTAAATCTTTCGGATCACAATATTTATTTCAAAGTGGGTGCTATTTGTAAACCAGTCATCCTGTAATTTAAAGAATGTAAATCAGTAAATGTAATTTCTACTTGTTCTTAAGTTTTTTCTCTTCTTTCGCTCTTCATCTCATGTCTGCCTGCTTTGCTATCGACCAGAGCACTCACTGATGTTCTTCAACGTATAGCTCAGCTAATCCAGGATGAAGAGTGTGTGAGTGAAACCTTCAGTGAACTTTAATGTAATTCAGTAGCCCTGCAATGGATGTTCAGCCTGTCAGGGGTGTTACCCTGCCTCTCATCCTGTGACCCTAAAATTGGAAATTGATGAATGGGTGTAACTGTTAACTTAATAACTTAACATTAATAACTGATGCTAACTTTCTCAATGTTATTGTTTATGCCAAAACTGGGAACTTGGACATGAATCCTCATATTTCTTGAACGTGTGTGTGCGTGTGTGCGCGTGTGTATGTGTTACTGAGTGTTTGTCTATCTGTGTTTGCAGCCCTTGCAGTCTTTATCAGTGTCTGACTCCAAGCTGAAGACTGGGATGCACATTCTGCTGAGCGCTTTGGGTGGCCATGCTGCTCTGGTTGAACTTGACATTAGTGGAAACTTTATTGGAGATACAGGAGCCAAAATGCTGTCCAAAGCCCTGATGAGTAATACTAGCCTGAGGTGCACATGTAAACACACACACACACACACACACTCTCTCTCTTTCTCAAGAATGTTTGTAATTAATAACTTTTTTTTTAATCAGGGAAGCTAATTAGTGAATTACAGAACATCCTTTCAGAGGCAGCGGAAGTATGAAATATCAGAGGAAGACAGAGCTGAATTTCCTCAAACTGATTGATCTCTCTTTTTTAAGGACTGTAACATGGGACAGAAACAATGTGACTGCTAGAGGTTTCCAGGATGTAGCAGATGCCTTGGAGAGGTCATGCATACACACACACACACACACACACACTTGTTTTCATGCCTTAGTGAGGACATCTACTTGACATAATTCC
>VUQG01014713.1:14725-25580 GCA_015106755.1 Etia nguti
TATGGTGAACATCGCTGCCCACCTTTCACAAAATATACTCACCTAGGTCATCACTATAAATGAAATCAGGACAATGTCAGTCACTAAATTACAAAGCTTTATAATTTCTTCATAAAGAGATCCATGTGCCATTTATTTATACCTATAGCTATTTATTTATTGTTGGTAGAAAGTGAGGTGTACTACTGTGCAAAACTCTTGAGCCACTTCTCATTTGTTGATATTTTGCTCTGTGTCTTCTTGTAAATTTTAAAGTGGTTTTGAGCAATAGTTCTCCAGGCTTTCTGCAAGTTTTTCTTTGGACATTGCATGCTTTTTCACTCATTTTTAGTCCAGTCCTTGTAGCTGACAAATTTCAAAGGAAGGTTTTGTGTGTTCATTTGTATCTTTGATTGCTAAGCTGCTTAAGACTGATCTGTGGGTCTTTCAAACATAAAAATGGCACCTAACACCAGGAATGAACCAATAACATGTCTACATATAATAGACAACTTAGCAAAGAAGCATTTAAATCATATCTTTATGCAACGGAACAAAAAGCAGCCAACATCCAAAAAAGAGCTTTGTAATGTCCTTCAAGATGCTTTGAGAACTACTCCTGAAGACTATTTAGAAAAATTATAAGAAATATGAGAGAATTTAGGCTGTGTTGAAAAATAAAGGTTGTCATATCATAGAAAGGTATTTGCAAGTTTCAATAAATTGCTGCACCTAGTTCCCATTTTCCTATTAAATATTTTTAAAAGAAAGATGGACTCAATATGGGTGACGGTGCAGTAGTTAGCTCTGGCACTTCACAGCAAGAAGGTCCTGGGTTTGAATCCAATCTGATACTCTGTGTGGAGTTTGCATGTTCTCCCCATGCACATTTGAACAGATCCGTAATTTGATGTTAGGTTTCTTTGTTATGCAGGAACTTCACTCTGCAGCACATGTCTCTTCCCCTGGCTGATATCACACCGAGTTACCGTAGCAACCCTGACAGAACAAAAGAGGCACTGCACAAGGTCAGTGTGTTTAGCAGATTAGTATTTAAAATTATATGCATTTTATATGTTTAGGACAAGGGTCAATTTATTTACATCACAGTTGAAGTTCATGTTTTCTCTTGTTTTCTATTGCTGACAATGTGTTTTTTGGACATCAGAGAATTGAGACAGCAAAAACAGACACGTCTAACAGATTCATTGTACTCTATGTAACGATACAGTCCAAATTTATATTATATAGAGTAATATACATTAGTGGTTGCTTGGAAAGGTTTCTTCTTTTTTCTCAGCTGTGTGTCTTTTTGTGTGTGTTCAGATTCAGCAGCATTTAGACAGAAACAACCAGAGACAGTCTGACAGCATAGAACTTCGACAAGTCTTTAGAACTCAACAGTCTGAAAAGGTAAGCCATATAACAGTAAAAATACAAGAGATTAATTTATATAACTACAATAGTAGTAAAAAAGAAAGAAGAAAAAGGATGAGGATCCTTCGTGGATCAAGCACTAATCAGAGGCAGAGCCTTGGTAGTCTGATTCCCTGTTACTGACTGGAATGTCAGCTCTTTGGTGGGAAAGGAGTGCCTCAGTGCACAGCTTGGATTCTTGAACCAGTCTCTACATGTGTTGTAGTCTGTTACATTCTGGAGTTGTCACTGGTGAGAGGAAGTGTGAAGGGTTGGCTATACTTGTATTCTTCTATCTGAGGACACCACTGTCCTACTGGTGGACTTCAATAAGTACATATTGCCTCTTTAAATGTTTTTCAAGTTGGTGTGAAATAAAATACTACCCGTAGGTGGTAGTGCAGCTTACTGCAATTTCAAGAGACTCCTGGTTTAGCTCAGTGCATGAGCAAGCGAACATGTGCTGCATGACCAGAAAGCAGAAGCCCAGGTTCGAGTCTGGCCTGTGTGTAGTAAGGGTGCACTTGGACGCCCTGGTCCACAAGACCCATGCCAGCATAGCTTACTGATCCACCTCACCGGAATCAACAGCAAGGACATTGGGATGTCATTCGGGTTGGATAAGAATGCCTCAGAAAGATGAGGAACAATCACATGTGCACAGGATGTATTAACAGATAGAGAAAGTGGCTGACATCAAGAAATCCTACCAGTGACTGTAATCAACCAATCCAATAAATGGCACCAAACAAGAGTCAGTAGCAGAATAAGCTGTTTGGCATTGGCAAAGAACATTTTGCAAGTTTTTCATGGGAGCAGCCCTCATACTCAACTCTGCTGCTCAACCCACAAATGATTTTCCTTACAAACGTGGCTCCATTTAAGGGGAATTAAACAGGCTTCACAGCTTAATTACCAAGAAACATAGTTACAACAAAGAAATAATTGACCAAATGAAAATTGCCTTACTCTTTGTGCTAGGTCATATAAATTTTATGTGTATGTTGTCCACCATTTTAGCTCATCCATGGAATGTGCCGCCAGTTAGAGGGCAGCCTTCAACGTTTAAGCCACTGTAGCATTCAAGAGGACCAACCTGATGTTCTCAAAGCGCACGAGGTGCTGCAACATGCCAGGGAGTCTTTAAAGGTACATGCTTCAAAGTTAATTTTGGATATTTAAGCATATTCAAGTATGTTTTAATTGTTTTCCCCCTACCTTTGCAAATACAGGGGGAAAGAATATAAGAAACAAAAAAACTCTTTTAAAATGAAGTGAATGCTTTGTTGAATGAAGTCAAGCATTGCATTAGCCTGTAACAATATCCTCACTAAAGTGACCAGGGATTGTAAATGATGCTTTATGCTACCTAATATTTCCTTTGGTATTTTTTGTGTAGCTGCTGCCGTCCCTATATGAGGTAGGCAGGAAGTGCGCCTCCGATGGAGACTTTGTGAACAGCATTCTTACTGACACGGCTACTGCACTGACCAATGAGTTCACTAGGAGCATACAGGTACATGTCCAGAAAGCACTCACTGCGCACACACGTGCACACACACACACACACACACACCACACACACACGTTCAAGAAATATGAGGATTCATGTCCAACTTCAACTTCAGCAACAACAACAACCACACACAGGTAGCCCAAATCAAACATGAGTAAATTCTTGAAAAATGGCTTCAGTTGTGTCTACTGTAGCTTTACGGCACTGTTTCTGAGAACTTTGCAAAATTTAGTTTATTTAAATTTGAATTTTATGGCACCAGTACACAACACCAGCCATTAATTTGTTTGATTTGGACTCTGAGTTGTAGCTGTTTTCTTATTTATGAATGTCTTTGATGTTGCTTTCTCTAAAAAAAACAAAAAAACAAAACGTATATATACTCATTTATAACAGGGACAGCAAATGACTGCCTGTAATTCTAAAAGAAACATGTGTAATGTGTGATAAATAAAATGTTTGAGTTAATAAGAAATGCTATTCCAGTAAAGCTGAAGTTTTTAGAAGATGAAGAATGTGAGATGTGACAGACTGTGTGAGAAAGTGGTTTAGAAATTCAAGAATATGATATATGATTTTTTCTTAATAGACACTTGCAAATTACTTGGGTGCTTCTTCATCTACAGAACGCAATGTAGTTCAAAGTATCTGTAAATCCACAGAAAGCTTAGTAAAAATAGACTGAGCCATGTAGTCTGAGCAATCAAAAAATGAATTTCTTTTTGGATTGGACGCTGTTTTTTCAGCTAGCTACATAATTTGTCTGCTATAGTTTTAAAAATAAGCTAAGAAAAAGAAAAGAAAAGAAAAAAATGTGTACAACGTGAAATGAAAATGCATGACTTACACAACAGGGTTCAAGCAATGTTTGTAGCTCTGACTTTTACACACCAGCAGTTCTTAAATAATCAGATGTGGGGAGAACAACTGAGGACAGGGCATTAACAACTCTTTTATGTGAGCCTTTGGGTTTCAAGCTATTTTACAATAAAGTATGAGAAAATTCATAAACTTCTTTTTAAAGGGTATGGAGGATTACATCGACATTACTTTTCAATAACTTAAGAGTAATAAGTTGACACTCACTGCACACAGTACGGAGGTTGTTTATCATATCATTAATAGTCATTAATGCCTGCGCAGAGTAAAGAAAACAACAACAAAAACAACCCCCATACTTCCAAATATTCATATTTGTCCAAAAACATCTCTTGTGACATTTTTTGCAAAAAAAACCCAACAACAAACAAAAACAAATAAACAACTGAACAAGGGCAGTGTTACTTCAGTAGGTGATCTATTCATCTAGTAAAAGTACTTAAATATCGATTCCTTGATACATTGTTCTCTACTACGCATAATTTTCCTGTCTTATCTGTGTCAAATTAACCCATAAGAACCCAGACTCATCTCTACTTTTATGAAACTTTTGGGAGGTGTAACTCATACATAATGGACCATATTTAACACATTTCTATTTTTTTTAAATAGCTCCTCCCACTGTAAGAGATGTGTGATATTACATAAATGTCACATTGGGCGTACACAATAAATGCATTCCTTATTTGGAAATGAATTTGCTAGACAGTTCTTTGCAAATTAACACAGAATGTACTTTTTATTTGCATTTCCATAATCACACCTTTGCTGATTTTGTTTAACAACAAATTCTTTGGCAACTTTGTTTTACATCTCACAAATGTGCATACTGGAAAAATTTAATATCCTGTTTCATACTGAACACTAGATTTATGTAATAAACTAGAAAAAAAATGAACATATGACAAAAAAGTGTGCAAAAAGCGATCAAAAATGAAAATTGTGTAACATAATACCATGTTCGAACTATTGCTGTAAGTTCTTAAGGCTATTTGGGAGTTTAGCCCAAAGCCAAATGGTAACATTTGAAGCAATTTCCCATCACGCATCACATTTCTCATAGATGGTGGTGGTTACATTGCCTTTTCAAGATTTGCAGTAAACCCACTTGTCACAGTATGCAACCTTGGTAGTGTGAACATCATCATCAACAGGAGCTCTCTTGGGTGGTGGTGGTGTTGAAGATGCGATGCGCAGTGATGGGCGTCCCCTTTATGAATTCAAAGGATCAGGCTAGTGGCAACTTCTGCCTGAAAGCTCTTTTGTTTCAGTGGCTTTTGGACCCCAAGTAGTTTACAGTCAGGGCGTTAAATGCATTGACAACACCAAGCGTTACAGTTTTGAGTTTAATGCCCGATGTGACATGTATGTCACAACGATATTTGACAAACCTCATCTATATCAAACTGTTTTAGAAATGTTGTCACACTAGGCTATATGTGACATAAGAGATGTTATTTAAGGATTAGAATTGTTAAATGTGTTTAAACTTACCTTTGGTAAGAGAAAGCTGGGTTTCTAAAATTAGTTTAGTGGTCACATTAGCTGCCCAGGTTTGCTGCCATTTTGGAAATGATGTCATGGGTACTTGCCAGGTTTTGAGGGAAGATAGTTTCCTGTTGTTTTGTGTTCAGATGCCCAGTCTTGCACATACTGAAGTCCTAGTCTCTGTGTTCCAGGAGTTGTCTCAAGGCCTGATGAGACACGCTGATGCTTTGTGCCCACGGGTGGTCCAGCGGTCTAGTGTGTGTGAGTGTCTTTCAGAGTGTGTCTCCAAAAGAAGCACCCAGACACACATATTCATAAGAAGCACTCTGGTGGAGAGCACAGGGCACATCATCAACAACAGACTGCAGTAAGGACATTTCCACAGTGCAGTGGTTGTCATTTAGTTAATGTTTTTAATGAGATCCCTTATGAGTTAGTACCTATCAGTATCTATTACATATTAGTAAAGTCAATGCACATTTTATCAGTATTAGAGATAATGTAGGAGGACCCTATTTGATGATTCAAATAAAGATTATTACATATATTACATATATACATTATAAACATTATAGACTGAAATATATACAGTTGAATGAATGAATGCATGATGTTTTATATGTTCCTTTAGTTTTTAAACTTGTGGTAACAATAGGAAACTAAACTACAATACACTGTGAAAGCATCTCTGTTTTAGTTTCTCTGTTTAGATAGAACAAATAAAATAAAATTTAAAAGACACAGTCTTTTGACTATAAATCTCTGGCACAATCACTGTATCTCTTATGCCCTGTCCTCATAAATGAAGTTGTTCCTTATTTCCTCTGTTGTGTTATTAAAGTGAACTGAAGAAAACACTGACTGTCACTCTGGCTGAAAGCATTGTGCAACAGGTGCTACAGGATCTAAAAGTGGCACAGGACAAAGTGGTAAGTGTGTGTTACAGTACATGTTCTGCTGGGAAACCTAGAGTACCTTTATTCATAAAGATGTGCTTTAAAACAGTGGTTCCCAAACTTTTTTTGCTAGGCCCCCCCTTTTATTTTACAATAAAATCTTCACGGACAGCCCAGTGCGTGATCCCGATGCAGGGCTGTCCAAATTCTGCCGGGGATACCTACCTTGGCACTGCCGTTGTGCAGGTGAAGCCAAAGGCAAGATATGCGTCATCATATTTTCTAGTCTTTGGCTTGGAAGGAAGCTGGTTTGGAAGCATATTTGGCGGTGCTTCATCCTCTGCTTTGCGTTTGTGTGGGAGGCCCGTCAAAAACCTGTCCATTATGCTAGCAGTATCCAAGGATTCTTTTTAAAAAATTTTTATTCATACCGCACCCCCCCTGCAATGGCTCTGCATTTTTGTAAAATGCTTGCTGTCTTATGAGAGTGAAAGGTTAATATAAATTAACCTCTGGGCTTTTCTTTACAGAGTTTAGAAGTCTATTCCAGAAGTATGGTGAAATTTCACACAATACATCTATCTCAGTGCTTAATCCTAATAGCACTCTATATGACATGAGTTTACCAATAGCAATATAATTAATTTTATCTTCTAGAGAATTAGAAAACCTCCTTAAGAATTGTACTGCACTGTATGCAAATATCTTTAGTATATGAAATCATGGGGATAATTGTTTTTATGTATTATTCAGGACTGTCTTATAAAAGAAAATACATGCAATACCCAGAGACTCAACATCCCAGAACTCAAAGTGGTTGAGAGTGACTTCCCAACAGATGACGTTAGTAACACACACCTATCTATCCATCCATTGTATTTTTTAAATCTAATTGTTTAATTTTACAATTTTTCATTAATATTTTATTCTATTCTCTCCATTACAGTACAGTCCAGCAATTTGGAGAAATAGCTTTTACTCTAAGAGCCTGAGACCCGCCTGTTCAATTAAAAGTAAGTGAAAACTATTGTGTAATCCATTCTCTGAATCTGGATTATGCTCACTTCAACTCATTTAGTGTACATGTGGAGGTAACTGCAAGAACCATCAAATGAATCTGTTTTAACGGCTGTATTTGTCCAGTCACTAACTGTGTCTGCTGTTTCCAGATGGGTACAACAAAAACAGTTACTCTAAACACAATTCAAAATAAAATACATTTTTCACAGTGTAAAAAAATCATATTTAATATAAATAAAAAAAATAATGAGTGTCTTTACATGATCTGGTTTTGCTCAAATCATAGTCTACTTTCTGTAATTTCATACAGTCTTCTTATATTCTGTTTCAGTATAATCAAAATGTCTACTATCAATTATTATCATATATATATAGCACTGTGCAAAAGTCTTGACTGCCCACTCATTTTATAATATTTTATTAGAAAAACAGGATATGGGTGCAGTGATTTATTGAAGCCGGGAAGCATACATGGAAATACAATATATAGGGGGAAAAAATGACAACAAGCTTGAAAGTCAGTTACTGGTATGATAGTTACCAGTATGAGTTACTGGTATCACCTTTGTTCTTCAACCCAGCCTGAACTCTCTGCGGCAGCTTTCTTGTACTTTCTTAAGTAGTCTTCAGGAATAGTTCTCCAAGCATCTTGAGGGAACATTACAAAGCTCTTCACTGGATGTTGGCTTCTTTTTGTTCCATTCTCTATCAAGATGATCGCACACTCCTTCAATAACATTGAGGTTGGGGCTCTGGGGAGGCCCATCCATGACTGATACTGTTCCACTGTGGGCTTTTTCTATCCAAGTATGGGTTTACTGCAGTGACAGTGACAGTGTGTTTAGAATCATTGTTTTGCGGAAGTCGCATCCCAATCAGAGACTTTACAGACAGTATTATCTACTTTTCAAGATTCCCAACACCAACACCAGAGTTTGAGGCTCAAATGTAGCCCTAAACCCCGACCTCCTCCAAACATGCTGATGACAATTTGAAATAAAAATTTACATTTGGATTCATCACTCCATAAGACCTGTTGCCACTGATTTTCATTGCAGTTCTTCCTTCCTCTGAAAATGGTCAAGTACAAAGACTGGACTGAAACAGCTAATGCCCAAACTTTTAGAAAGCCTGGACAACTTGTGCTCAAACCACAAGCAAAATATAAAGATATTAGCAGAGTACTATATATACAGTATCTCTTGGTAAGCTCCCCAGTGTGTGTAGCATTGCTCTCGGGTCCTCCCAGTTTTCTTTATTTAGGTTCAAAACCCCCTGCAGCTTCCTGCTGAAAAGCAACTCAAAGTGAGAAAATCCTGAAGGCCTGGTGCACTTCCCAAACTGCAAACAACAGAGAGTCTAAACAGTGATCCCAACTGCATCCATCCTTGTGAATGGACTTACAAATCATGGACTTTAACATGTTATTCAGCGCTTCACCAACTTGCCAGTCTGAGGGAGGTAGACGCTTGTCCAAACAGATTTAATGGACAGTACTTCAGACTGACCATTAATGGTAACGGGTGCTCTCAGAATGGCTGGCTGGTTCAGGAGGCCCCGTGGTTTCCCCAAAGTCAGTGTCAGACTACCTCGCATTGCCACTAAGCCCAGCACAGACATCACAATTCTTTACTTATTTGAACGCACACTTCCCCATTAATCTGCTGAACCCGGGCCAATCTGTTCCCAGAATTAAGAGGTGCGTCCATAGCCTTCAGTCTATATGTTTTGACACTGTATTTAATTTCCACAGGCACTATAGGATATTTATGAAGGCCCCTAATTAAACACCTAACCTCCACACACTCCACTTATTGCAATGCCCCCGGGTGAACCAGGGTTTAGTGGACCAGAGTACACCATAGCCAGGCGTGTACCTACTGGCACACTGTACGTCTCTCCTTGACTAAGGAAGGGTGCTGGAGGGCTGGCAACATGGAACACTTTTTGCACCTCCATCAGTGGGGACTCTCAGTGTCCCTTCCGCTGACACCTCCAGCACTCCCTCCATGGAGGTGCATCTCATTTATGTGATGATTACTTCCAAGCACTTTGCAACCTGTTCTCTATTGTGTGGTTTCGCTTGCTTTGTATATATATTCCTCTTGTCTGTTATTTACTCCTGTTGTCTTACTATTTATACCTATTTCCTGCACAACTGGTGTGGAGGATCCACATTTTCATTGTACATGTACAATGACAATAAGGGGCTATTCTATTCTATTCTATTCTATTCTATTCTATTCTATTCTATTCTGATGGTATCACGGCCATATTCTGTATAAGGGTAATCTGGTGACAAACTGCCCAGTGTTACATCTAAGCTCAGGTAAATGTACCCTTCCATCATATCAGGCTGTATTCTTCATGTATTCTGTGCCATGCTGAACTATTCTGTGGCAGACATGCAGCAGTGTTTGGTTAATTGGAGCATAGCCTGTTTACTTTCACACCAGTGACTTTTACCACGGGAGAGATCAGATGGAGAGAAGATGGAGGAGAGGATGATTTGCATTCTTGAATTTATTTAGCTATGCAGCAGGGACAACACATATTAAAACTGCTGCATTTAAATAAAATATGACTGATACCATGTACATAAGAATTTTAATAACCGCTAATTTGCAGACCTTATCCCTGGTTAGATTTTTAAGACACAACATAACAATACAAATACAGAAACCAGTAGTATAACTAACAAAAACTAATAAAACAACAGCAACCAACACAGATGCAAACTTCTAAGAACAGCAGTTAAGAAGGACTCATTTCAGTGATCACAGATTTGCCTTTGAGTCATAATTTTGCCTTTGGATTAAAAACTATAAAATCAGTCAATGTTTTCATTTCTGGTGGCAGAATGCTCCAAATCTGTGGACCTTTAACTGTAAAAGAGGCCTGACCAAATATTTTTTTTACATTTAGGTGTTTACAATTACCATTATCTGTTCCTCTTGCTGGAAACTAAATGATGAGGGAAGAAAGTAGGAAACAGTGGGGTGATTTAGGATATTTCAGCTCACAACGACGCCATCCATTGTCCTGTAGCTTGATAGTTTTGAAAGTAATAAAATCTGACACACACAAAGATAAGAGAACATCCACTGTCAAAATCACTGTCTATGTGATTTTGTGAATGTCTGACACGTGTAAGAAAGAATTAGGTCAAAATTTTCTTTAAACTTTCCTACAAAGAGTCTAAATTTGGGTATTTTTATATCCAAAAGTGTATTCCCAAATTTACAATTCAAAGGACACTGAAATATTCACATTGTCCCTGGATGTGAAAGATTTTATTTTGAATAAATTATTTGTTTTCATTCATAGCAAGAGCTATGAACTCCATATACGCAGGGTGGGCCATTTATATGGATACACCGTAATAACATGGGAATGGTTGGTGATATTAAAGTCCTGTTTGTGGCACATTAGTATATGTGAGGGGGCAAACTCCTCAAGATGGGTGGTGATCATGGTGGCCATTTAGAAGTCGGCCATCTTGGATACAACTTTTGTTTTTTCAATAGGAAGAGGGCCATGTGACACATCAAACTTATTGGTAATGTCACAAGAAAAACAATGGTGTGCTTGGTTTCGACGTAACTTTATTCTTTCATGAGTTATTTACAAGTTTCTGACCACTTATAAAATGTGTTCAGTG
>VUQG01014716.1:5859-20005 GCA_015106755.1 Etia nguti
GGGGGGGGCTCACTACACACACCTACAGAGGCATGCAACAAACATACGCATGTGCAAAGACACAGTGTGCTTTTCCTCCTTATTCTTGTTCTCTCTTTTTACACACTCTTTTTTTCCTTCTCACTCACACACAGAGCAATCCTGCACAGACTCCCTTACCCTCTTCATTCTTTTACACACCACATTCAGAAATACACACACGCAGACACACACACACACATGCCATGCAGACTTATATTCAACAACATCAAATACTGCTACTGACAGGAAGACACACACACTCACTCACTCACTTACATAGCAAAGAGAAGATTGGGATGGGGGAGTAGACAGTGAGAGATCCAACCCATCCTTAAAATGCTCTCTTGGTATACACTGTCATCCATGCACACACACACACACACACACACACACACACACACACCCATATTGACACACAGGCACACACCCCAATGAAGTGGAACAAAGAGCACAGAGGCAGCATGCAGAGGCACCGGGAACTCCACGTCGTGAAGAAAGTGAATCTTTAAAGTGTACTCGGTTTACTGCTGCTGGAGCGTATTTTAGAGTACATTTAATCAGTCACGAAATAAAAAAATATCTAAACGTATAAAATCAAAAGATTAACAATTACCACAAGAAAGTTACTTATGACACATCCATATAAAGGAAGTGCCTAATTTAATTGCTGAAAACTCTACTTTGAAAGCTCAATCAGTCTCTGGACTATATAAATCTTTGTAAACGCATTAATTATGAAGACATTAATAGAATAATTAAAAATGCAGAGCTATGGTTAACTTTTTCACTCTTAGGCAAAAGGGACTGGATTCAAATAGGGCCCCAAAAAGCCTGAATAAATGCTAAATGGCATGGCTCTGACACTGATGGATGCATTGCGGGCAAATTGGATTTGAGTATCTTGCTCATGGATGCTTTTAATATAAACAATGAAGTTACATACTGACCGGCCTTCTGAGACTTGCCTGCCAAAAATGAACCCACATGCTGATTTCAGACAGAGGCTGCGTTTTAATGGTAACGACTTACACGTTAAACAGTCGTAAAAGGTTTCCCTAAAGAGTAAAGTTCAGGGAGAAAATGCAGTTATACAGCTATTGTTTTCAGCGTGACTGTATGGGAGTGGTGTGCTTGGATTTGTCTCACAGTGGCAGCACAAAGCAGCCTGCTGCTTTTAACAGTCAGCAGGTCTTTTTAAAACATTTTTGTCAAAATTCTGGTTGGTGCATGGAGGGACATTTTTGAGCTGAACCCCATCTGGTTCAAACCAATAGGACAAAAAAAGCCAAAAAAAGAACCAAAACCAACACATGTCTCTATGATACGGTAATATTTGTTCTTGTGGGACCTGGCTGACAAGCAGCAAGGCTGATGACTGAGAAAAAACACTAAACTGAATTTATTAGGTGTCATTTTCTTTCCCACCTCGTTCTCTAGAAATCACTTGTGCTGAATTAAACAGGATCAACTGGTGGACTTACCATATAATATGGCCTGTACAAGTACAGTCAACATCACAGAGATACTCTCGATAATCTACTGACCAAAATGCTAATTACTTTTGGATCTCAGTGTCTATGCCATTCTTCGTCACCTGACTTCTAGAGTAGCATCACCATGGGTCTGACCTTAAATGAGTGTGATTTTCTTCTTTCCTTTTCTACGAATTTTTCCTAAGAAAATAACTTAACTCGTATATGCTATAACAAGAAGCACTTAGAGAGCAAAAACCTCCGCCCAGGCAGCACACTCTCTGGCCAGTATTAGTATTGCATTTTGGGGGGTTTTGCTCTTTCAAAACTTGCTTTAAGAAGTTTGTAGTGCAGTAAAAATAAAAGACATTTTATGAAAGTTTGACTTTATTTGATCTTGAAGAAGAGGTCAGAGGTCAGAGTAATCTGATATTTAGAATCCCTATGTATCATTTCCTATATGCCTGCATGGTGTCAATACAAACAATCACAGCAGGAAACACAGTTTAAAAAAATATCTCTATATAGCTTTATTGTCGCTTTGACCATCAGATCAATCCATTGACTTTGAAGGAGAGGTCAGAGGTCAAATGTGACATGATGTTTTAAATCTTTACACAGTATATACAGTAATGGGAATAACGGTGTTACAAGTAACGGCGTTACTAACGGCGTTACTTTTTTCAGTAACGAGTAATCTAACTAATTACTATTTCTGTCGTTACAACGCCGTTACCGCTACTAACAAGAAAATGCGGTGCGGTCGCGTTACTATTTTTCAACAAACAGACGGTTGAAGCTGTCTTCAGCTTACCGCACCTTATATAAGTTGCACGGAAGTAGCTGTCTACGTAAGTAATCTCGGCGCTACAGCTTTAAGCAGCTGTGCGCGCTCCCGCGGGCGGCAATCACTTTCTGGCAGACGATCACTTTTTGGCACAACACCTGGAGCTAGGGGGCAAAACAATCGCATGAGTGCTGCTGTTTGACTGAGGAAGAAGCTATTTTTAAAAAGGGTAAAAGGTAAATGGCTGCAAATAACTTTGTTGTTTGCAAAACTTGTACATAGGATTTTAAAATTGACAATTTATATTTTCATTTAAAGTTATGAAATATGATTCAATAAACATGTTTGTGGTTGTTACAGTAAAAAATATCACTTTTTCTACTCGGATTTTATGTTTTTTGTCTGATTTTAGATCAATTGTGTTAATACAGTGTGTCAACTGTAAATTCAGGCACGTGAGGTTGTGCTGAAAAGGATGATACCAAACAAGGCAAAGTAAATAGTTTTTAAAGGTGAAATGTAGAGGTAACATCAAAAGTAGTAAAAAATGGCCAATTACACCCTGGACCCCAGAGGGTTAAACCTTTTTTTTTTAAGTAACGCAATAGTTACTTTTCAAGTAAATAATTACTTTTAGAATCTTTTAACTCAGTTACTAACTCAGTTACTTTTTTGAAGAAGTAACTAGTAACTATAATTAACTACTTTTTCAAAGTAACTTGCCCAACACTGAGTATATATGTTGACAATACACACCACACTTTTAAGAATCACACTTTCTAGGTTATAAGGCTTTTTGTCTTTTTCCAACCATTCAATCATTGAGCTGACCTTATTGACCTCAGTGGATGTAAGCCACATTTGAATGGATTATTACCATGACCCCACTCTACGCTCCTATAAAGCTTTATTAGAGTTCATTCAAAACATTTTGAGCAATTGTGTTCACAGAATGAATCATACGCATGCACACAAACGCTTCCAAAAACACAACTTCCTAGGCGGAGGTAATGAACTGTTTATAGAATAACAACATTATTATCCAACATTATTATCATCACAGCTGCTGTAGCACAAGAGTAAATCATTGGACATTTAAACACATGGTGTGTACATGAAAGAACATAAGAAATCTACACAGTCTATAAAAAATAACAACCATGAGCCAGGTTGGTTATATACACACCAGTCTGAATGCCAGCCCTAGATTCTGTAACACACAAAATTTAATGCACAACAGCCCTCCTGCACTGTAATCCAACAGGTTACAAGAGTTGAGTCAAGACAGGAGACAGATTAGCGCAACACTACAAAGTGTTGGCCCTACTATGATTCATATGGCTCTATCACTTTTGCCCCTTAAACCACAGATCACCATTCATCACAGGAAGCAGCAGTGCAATAAAAAGAGCTTAAAATAACAAGAAACAAAATGGAATTTGTCACAATTTATTCATTGAAGCAGTTCAAAAACATATATGCAACTATCATTTCAGCTTAATCACAGTTTTCTTTGCACATAGAATAAAAGAATAAAAGGACTGGAAAGCTAGCAGTCTACCACAGTATAAATTCCTCATATCACATCATGTACTGCAGATCCCAGATGTGACTTTTTCAGCCATATTTACTTTCCTACAGACTGCTACCTTTTGCAGTTCCCAGCCGCTCCACCCTGCGCAACCCCCCCCCCAAATCCCATCAGGATTGTAATGCAACATGACCGCAAGTTTACCTGATGCAGCAAGACGTAAGACAACGTTGAGCACAAATAGACTTCAACAACATTTCTGGAGAAAAAAAAAAGCAATAAGCTTTGAATCAACTCTCTTTGGTTGGGGAAACTGTCCTCATTCTACGTATTCCTCATCAACTTGCTGCATCCTACCTCCACACTCCATTCCTGGAAAAATCCAATTACCTTTGAGGATTATACCCATCTATGCCCCAAAAAACAGAGCCGAAAAAGCAACCGTAATTTAAATGCCCAGCTCTAATGCCATGTTTTGTTCCCCTCCAATGCGTCGACTCCCCAGAGACCAAGTTTTCCCTCAGTGTAACCGAGATGAACTCCTTAGAATGGAATGTGCTTCTCAGTCTCACAGACCCGCAAAGCCACTCGAAAGTTTTTCTTTTGTTTTTTTCTGAAACGACACAACGCTTGAGAACCGGAGAGAGAACAAGTCTGTTGAGTCTTAGAGGATGTTTGAGGTCTGTCAATAATGATGGGAATACCAGTGGGAGACAGCTTGAAAAGCACTTTAGCAACCCAGCAGGGGGTTTGATGAGAACAGTCGTTATGCGTGACATGTGAATCGTTCTCTATCCTGGGATACAAAAACAGCAGCTCACAAGGTTAAAGCAGTCTGGAGACTAGGTAGGCTTCACTGCCGCTGCAAGATTTACAATAGTCACACCTGAGGAATAGGCCAACGTCATATGTTAACGTTTGGAGGAAAGTGAAGAATAGGGAGAACAGGGGTGTCAAACATAAGGCCTGGGGACCAAAACCAGCCCACAATGTAAAGAAGAGCATACATTTTGGACTTTTAAGTGTATTTTCATAAGTTGTACAGTTGTGTCTACTGATTAAAACATCCCATGGGTATTCATATTATATCAAAGTAATTCAGTAATAGATCAACAACAGAAAGAAAGCTTCCTGTTTTTTCATTACTATATTTTGTTGTTTTTTTGTTTGTTTTTTATTCAGCAATTCTTTTAACGGGTCCACAACAATCATGCTTTTTAAAAAATACACATTTACTGTGAAATAACCAAAGTTTTCTGTTTTATAATTACAATGAGCTACAAGTGCATTTTCTGTAATTTTACAAGTTTATTTCTTGCAGTTTATACCTTTAGAGTCATGGTTCTTTCATTTACTAGAGCAGGATTTTTCTGTTGTGCAGAAAAACTGGAAGTACTGTTGAATTTGCACTTATTTTTTCAAAACAAAGATATTTCGTTGATTAAATGTAGGTAAACGTCTTTACACGAATAGAAAAAGGAGTTTCACTGATCATACTGGGCATACAGGCTCTAGTGTTCCTTGTGGTTCCTGTTCCTCTAAGACTGAATAAATAAAAACAGAAGGTTGTATGAATTGTTTTTTTTGGGAGGATGTTTAGCTAGACGATCACAATAAATGCTTATTTTAAATTACAGAAGAACAAATTCAAACATTTACTCGGAAAAATCCCCTCTCACTCACTTTAATAGCATATGAATGGATGCCTAGAAGGTGGGAAATAAGTATGAAAAGTTAATGGGATGCTTTAAAGAGTGATGTAAAGGTTAGGCAAGTTTAAAATGAACTTTAAAATTCAAAACCCCAGATACAGTTCTTAAAAAATACAAATAAATAAATCTTCACTGCAGACCAGACAGACAGCATCCCTGGTGGGCTGGGTTTGATCGATGTGAAAAAAAAGAAGAAGCCCAAATCCAATTAACAGGTTGTTACCGAAGTGACCTTTCCCTTCATTATCACTTTCGGCCATCCCCTGGCTTCCCGGTTTAGTGGCCATAATGGCAGACATTTAAAGAGTCGCCAAACTGAAATTGGTTATGGCTGAGCTGAGGTGTGTGCGTTCAAAGATAAGGGTTTCCATAACTAAGAGAAATATATGAGGGTTTTCCTGAAGGAAAATTAACGACATTAGTGTCGCAGCACTTCCACCTCCCTTTTCCTCCCTCTCCGGATGCCCAGGTGCAGTTTGGTTTTATACTATCACATTTACGAGGGATCGTAATGGGTGGGCGAGGCTCAAAACAAACAGGAGGCCAATTAAATGTAAGGGCTTCCTGGGCAAGTCGCCAATAACAGAGCCAACAACTCGTTTCATGTATTCTCAGAGGAGAACCGCTGGATCTGATGTCCTAAATGTTTAGTTCAAATCATTTTCATATATTTTGAGTTTTGGTGGATAACATGGATAGGACACTTTATTACGGTACAGTGAGATGTTCATATAAATCATATTATAATAAGTTTACCAATTTAGAAATCATTTATGACCATGGCTGTTAGTTTCAAATGACTGTACATGACAGAGACAAATACTGCAAAAATCATATGAATTGGTGTAAAGAAAACCAATTCATTACATCTATTATCCTGTTAATCATCCACAGTCTCTAAAACTTGAGCAAAATGGTCATAAATCCAAGATCTATTGTAATACATTGTGACATTCAAAGAACTACTATCAACTCTGCAATTCTACTTAATTATTTATTTGCTAAATTTATCACATCGTTTGGTTATGTTCCAGAGGAATCAGCCTGGTGCAAAATGCCTTCAGAAACTATACAAAAACTAAAAACACGTTAGCTAGTTCTAACTACTGTAGCTTAGCTAATGTCAACACAGCCCTTCAGATTTCTAGCAGCTACAAATTTCAAATACTTAAAAAATCTGTAAAACTACAGTATAGTGTATTGTTTTTAAATAAGGGAGTTTTGCATATTCATTTTTTTAAACTAATTTTTTAACCACACATTGAATTTTACCGATTACCATGCCAGAAATCCACCACTTCAGTAGTGTTGGGATTTTCTCACTGTTTAAGGGGAACTGCTAAATCCCAGTGGTGATGGTTTGGGGTCCAAATGGTCGGCCCTGTCACAACTTTGAGGTTAGAGGCTAGAAAACAGGCTGTCTTTGTCAGGTTTTAATTTGCCTTGGGAAAAGGGTCAAACAACAATACAGAGTGCAGCAGCAGCAGCAGTCTGCATGACTATTGACAAAGAGGAGTAATAAGAATAATAAATAGAAACACATAATGGTCTCAGAATATAGTCAGACCATTCTATGCTAAAGATAAGCTTAACACAGACTGGGCCGAATATCAAAATTTTCCATCACAAAATTTAACTCAAATGAACCAAAGCTGCTCATGTTGACTAGATATACAGGTGTCCAGCTAAACTATCCTAAAACAGCTAGCAGCATCAGCTACATGGTTTTCGCATTGAGGTTCCTGCTTTATTTTTAAATGACTCACCTTGATTTACTCTTGTTCCCTCCACCCTTTTGCTTTCTGACATACATGTATCTAACTCACCTCACTACATGCACCCTGCTGATCCTGCAGTTACAGGATTGCTTTACCATCAAGCGTCCTAGCCAGCCTTTATATTCTTTGTGTTTCTATTTTGATCTGTTTTATGACTCTTGCTTTGTGGGCTGACTCTGTCTGACAAGGCCTGCCACACAAACTGTACTATATAACGCTATTTATGAAAGGAAGAGAAACTACAACCTTTCCTTTGCTAAAGTTTTGGAAAGGAGCTTTTCAAAAAACAAATGGCAACTAATTCACAATGACTTTTTCTGTGATTATTAATGAAACTGAAAATGTGGACCAAGAGGAAAAAAAAAGCATTTTTATTAGAATAATAAAACCTTTACAACAAGTGCAAAATGGCTTAATAGCTTGCTGGATATATTATTCAGGTCTCTGTACATTTTTGCTCAGGTGGAGTCAAGATGCCCAATATGGCTTTGGCATAAAACAGGTAGCATCATAACTCCAGGGCAATTTAACACAGTACTGTAGATAAACAGAGAACGGTATACTGCCTGGAAAACGACAGGCACTGGCATCTTCATAGCCTTCCATTAAGACTCATCTGGGTGGAAAAGCCGCCGAGGACAGATTTCATCCTCCAACAGTCTCCAGGTTAACGTCGATATTAGATTTCATGGATGAAGCAGATGCCACGCAAACCCAAATGTGTGTGCCACTGTGTGTGCACTCACGTCATTTGGTATTCAGAACGCAGTACACCCACCACAGGCTTGTCACCGAGATCCCTCTGGAATAGGCGACTGAAACTAGAGCAACTTGAGAAACGACATCAAAATTCTTTGAAATTCCACTTTAATCTATCCAGTCTTGACATGGAATTACACCTGCAATTTTATGCACAGCATGGATTTCTTCCTTTAAAGAGGCATCTATGCTATGCTATGTTTTTTTTTAACAATACGCAGTGCACAACAATGTACTCAGTAGTTTTGAAGATCCTCCTCCTGATTAGCCTCATAATGACAGAATAAAATGCTGCCCCGGGAATGACTTTTGCAGACTGTGCAACCAGAGCGCGCCATCGCCCCCCTGAAGCTGTCCATCCTTTTTGAATGAGAATATGGCCGGGACATGACTAACCTCTAGTGTTAATTAACCATCATTAACATGCTTCGCCAAGGCCCCAGCTGTTTTCTGGGCAAGCATGAACATCCAAAAGGGCTCTCTGGGGGGACTAAAGCTGAGAGTGACAGCTTCTCTGAACATCCTGGCTGGCCGAGTGGATGTTCCCTGTATCACGTAGGGAATTCAGGACACTTTAATTTACTGCTGAACAAAATTTGTAAATATAATTTGTTTTATTTTATGTATCAAGAGAACAGCTTAACTTTCTAGAGCAACGTTGTCTGAAACTTGCAAACTTTAAAAAGCATTTTTTTATTCAGTATATTATCCTGATGTTCCCAGACCTGTGCAGGGTTTGGAGCCACTTTGCTACTGTGATGAAGACAGGCCACAGATGGGCAGAATAGAACGCTAACCAGGCACATTAATAACTGCATCATGGCTCACATGATGAAGGTTAGTCATCCTGAGCAGAGCTAGGCGGGGAAGACTGACAGATGTGCTCAAAGCTGCCCATCACTCCCACCCAACTCTCAGCCCTGCCTCCCAGTGGTGCTGTTACATTTCATCTTCTCCCTGTCCTTGGTGACGCTTGTGAGCATACACTGAGGTCGAGACCAGGGGTGTGTGATGAAATTAGCCTCTTGAGGACGATGGATTACTCCTCTTACTGTCACCAGTGTGGGGCTAAGGGTTGGCAGCAGGTTAGTAAATTACATAAAGGTGAATCCTATTATGTAAATCAAGTAAATCAAAATTTCAAGCTCAAAAAGGCACGGCATCATAAAGTGGTGCAAGAAAAAGTTTAATGTCAAAATTAATATGAAAAAAACTAACAGACCAGAAACAAACAACAAAACAAGTGGAGGACAAGGATCACCTGATCTGCCACCGCCCCAATAGGAAAAACTCAATTTACTTTCCTCACTTCAGTTATTGCAATAACATTCATATCATCCCGCATTCGTGAGATAGCACAAAGAAATTCACCAAGCAAGGAAGTCGTTTTAATGAATGATAAATTACATTCAGCTAATATAAGATACACTTTATTCATCCTCAGGGACTGGGAAATTCTTGAATGTGTAAACATCTAAAAATGTCGTGTATATTTGTGCAGGCTCAAGGACAGATTCATTTCTAATGCCTCACGTGTTTTCAAGGCAACAGGAACAAGATTATTGTTCTCGTTGGCCCCTGGACACAATCCCTGTGGTGCAATGGTTTTTGTGCCGACACATATTTGACACCCAAGGCGTGTTCCGAAATCAAGCCTTTTCACTGACATTGTTCATCCTATGCTTTTTCACATTTTTGGCAACAGATGTGTGTTTTCCACAGCATCAGCAAGTACATCATCTGAAGAGGAGACAGCTCTGCAAGACAAGTGTTAATGATGTGAGAAGTTGATCTTGTAAGTCCTGCTATGTATAGGTTTTGCTTTTCTTAACCCCTTAAGCCCCTTTTATTTATTCACTAATTATTAATATTGTTATTATTATTAGTATTTTAAAAACGAAAAACAGAGATGGATAGAGACTTCAAGCCTTAAGTGAGAAGTTTGACAGGTGTAAATATAGTTTATTTTTTCAGACTTTACAATAAGGGTATTATCACATTAGCGATATGTGGTGTCATGGTTTCACTGTATGCAATGAACCTGTCAAGGTCCTCTGATCCTCACCGGTAGAGCTGCCATTTTGTGTTGTTTTGGTCCTGTTGTCCGCTTCCTGTCCCTCCTGTGTGCGTGTGTATCCCAGTATTCTTTGTGCAACACCAGGCCTGGAGAGCTTTTCTGCCCCGAAGCCAGGCACACCTGCCAACAATCATACTTACCTGCTGCTGCTGATTCTTGTCACAGGCGCAGGATGTACTGAGCTGAGCTTCAGTGAATGCTGGATCGTTGAGTGACCTTGTCAGTGAAACACCGGCTCATGAATGAGTCCTTGCCTTCATTGAGAAGAGAAGCTCCAACTGTTGTGTCTTGTTTTGCCAGGAGTTCAAATAGGAGAGTATGGAGCACCACTTGTAAATATTCTAAAGGAGTTTTTGAGCACCACGGATCGAGGGAGGAAATCACTGCACAGAGGAGCTCACGTTTATTGTAAGTGTTTTACATCGAAGATTGTTTTTTCTCACTGTCGCTTCTCAGGAAGACCTGCATTTGGGTCCTGTTATTCTCTGAAACTTGACAGAACTAGTGTAACAAGTGTAAAAGCAGTCAATGCTGCCGTTTGTTGTAGAAGAGAGAAAGAGGGAGAAAAAGAGAAAAGTAGAGTAAAAAAATGTCCAAAGATAAGGTTTGCCATCATAAACACATCACAGCTTTAACTTCACTGGCGTTTCACAGACCTGCAGTCCATTCAATCTGACCAATTTTTCCTCACATAAAGAAACTATTTTCACTTGTATTTTAGTTGAAGAAATAATGTTATTGTTTTCTAAATCATAATTTAGTTTTGCATTAGATTCACTGTATGTCTAATAATTAAACCACAGACGCTGCATAATGCAAGGCCCACAGTGCGCATTTATACCTGAGCCTCGCAGCTAAGCGACTGCACAGAGGATTTCCACTGGCTGTTTGTGGATGCATTGAGAGCTCGAGCTGCTAGGCAACAGTGCTGGAATGGTTTCTTTTGTATGTATGCCTTTTTGATGAGAGTAAAATGCTACACTAGTAGATGAAATACATTAAACTGGCTTACATGGTAGTGAATACTGTCCTGTTTTACTCACTGCAAGTACAACTCAGCTAGGTTTCAATGAAAGCAACGACAGTAAGCATGACAGGAATCAATTGCATGGTGTGCTAATACAAGCAAAGATAGGATTAAAGAAAGAAGAGTAAGATGAAAGAGGTACAAAAATGCAAAGAAATAGGATTAAGGGGCATTTTGCAAGTAGGTAAAAGGGATGATTTGTCTTCTTGTATTCAGCACAATTGTACATAGCATTAGGACGTTTGATTCATGGGTAAAGGGGGATGTTGGGTCGCTGTGAGGACCGCTACAGTAAGATCAATAGTAACCTGCTACTCATTCCTTTCCTCTTTAATGACCTTGATGCCACCATTATGTATGGAGAATACAACTATTCTTTTGTATAAATATATACACATATGCATTACATTGGCTCTCTTGGTGAGCAATTGTTCATTGGAAAGTAAAGTTAACCTAATGTGACACTGAGGTAGTGGAAGTCATAGTACTCGTGTTAATTCCTTCAGTGACAGTGTAAAACATTAGCAAAGACGTTAAATTATGGCCCAGATTATGCACTCCTTTTAGTTAATGAGGAGGAAAATGGAAAACTGCCTGTGCAATAAAGAGATTGTTTTTACAGTTAAGTGATAATGAAAGCTGGGTTGGGTTACATAGCAGAGTTACTTTGCTGAATGCAACCGAATGCAATGGGGGGGGGGGGAAAGCAAGCAAATTGCTCTAAGACCAAATTAAGTCATGATCTGAAAACTTGCCATTAACGACAGGGGGGATGAAACTGCTGGTTAATTAACCTGGTGTGGGAACACAAGGCAAAAATCACAAAAAAAGGACACAACTAATTACACGCAAACTATCATTTACGTAATACTGGGGTGTTTTTCGAGTTTTCCCCCAGAGCCACATGGAAACAACAATAAATAAAGAGAGCTAATAAAAGCTACATTAAGAGGATTAGAGCCATTATGAATAATTTAAGACACCACTTAAATACCTTCTGGTGAAAGAGATCTTTCAGGCCTTTCTTTGAGCCACTGAGGAACATGCTGCTCCCAGCATCACTGAACCTTAATTTGCTTGTGTGTATTTGCAAATTCACCAAATCTCTGCACCTTCTTCACACTGGATTTGACCTCTGGCCTCAGACCACACATGCAAATATTCAATTAATGTCTATTTAGACGTGACTTACACTCAGACTGCTCCTGTGCTTGCAGTGGAAGCGGTAACTGCTGACATTCCTTATAAACCGTGTTATTGGCATATTGTAATTTACACGCTGGTATGTAATAAAACAATTTTAAATCAATGTTTCCTGTCAAATGCAGAATGTATTAGGTGTGTGATAGACCACATAATGCAAACTGAGATTGCCGTAATCGCAAAATGAACTGTTTCAGAACAATCAATCACCCTGCATGTTTATTTTGTTACAGCGAACGCAATATAATGAAAGTTTAGCTACTGTTAAAATCCTTCCTTTAGTATTTAATTTGTCTGCACACAATGACATTACAGCCCAGTCTTTCCTTTAATGTTATACAACAAGCAACAATAAGATTGTCTTATCCACTACGAGTGTATTTGGCTTGCCTCAAATCAACCGCAAGCATTAACTCCAAAGTCACATCAATTGCATTAGGCTGACATACACGACACATGGATCCATTTCAATTTGGGCCCCAAGGCCCTTTGACATCTTTTATCGTCAACACAGCAAGCCACTTGTCGTGACAGATTGTGAAGCATTATCACATTGGATGTCAATCAAGACACAACAGCCAGTCAACAGAGGAGAGGTTGTGTGGGAGGCAGGCTGGACTGAGGAAAATTAGATGACCAGGTTCTTGTTCCTCATTCAAAGAACTGTATAAGTCTATGCCAGATTTCCATTTTGTCTTTGAGATGTTTTTTTTCCCCCTTATTTATCCTGTACTAGTATCTCAAATGTCGTAATATTGAGGATAATGGTCACAGTGCTGTAATGCAGCCCTAGCACTACTGAGAGTAATGACATTTTGCACAGATATTCATGGTCTCTAGAGATGAATTCTAATGTCTCTGATGAAAACCTGATTTTTCATCTACTGTCAGTAGGCCAAGTGTAAAATACCTCAACATCAACCATGTGCAATGCCTTGAATTTTCAGACAAAGGTCTTTTTTTGGTACTTTTCTGACACCCTGCAATGAGGAAATAAAACCTCTCCACAACAGAGGTACTACCTTGAAATCTGGTAAACTAATATCTACCACAAACATAGCAATACAAAAACATGTGTAAAACCTATCCTCAAGTTAAAAATAGAGTTTTATGACGAAATATTTGCACAACCCATTCTCAACCCCATCAGCACATTCTGACACAATGCCTAAAATCGTGAGTGTGGTAAACATTACATTCTGAATATTTTTCAAAGGATATGAACTGCTAACATTACCCGAAGTGTAATTTTGGTACAACTCTGCTGTGAATATCACTGGAGACTTTTACCATAGAGTCAGATGACTGGCTTTCACGGAACCAAATCCTTTAACCATTCATTTAGAAAACCAGAAGCACAGTGCTGCTGACATGACGCAAGACAGATTCTGATGTTTTCCATGTGCTATTATCCCCCCCTAATAAAGCAGCAGCAGCAGGAGCTGGAGCCCAACCTAGCACAGAGAAATCAATATTCCAAAGTGAAAACATATTTGGGTCAAATGGGAGAGTGGGACCCAAAAATAATTTAGGTGAAACAAAACGGGCAGCTCTTGTATACAGCTTTAAAGCTCATCAAAGACTGCTTTACCTTGCCTAATCTAATCTAAAATATAAAGCGAGTATCCAAAAAAGCCTTTCCTGGCTACTGTAAACAACAACCAATAATAGTAGCAACAAGGAAAAATGAATTTAATGCTGGCATTAAAAATAGGCAAAAAGACATGCATCCCAGTGTCACATGGAGCAGCACCTAATGTGTGTCAGTCTTACTGTCAC